>JACJUY010003889.1:56861-67741 GCA_014220935.1 Platorchestia sp. MABIK | reverse complement strand
CACTGTAGCTCAAAAACTGTAGGAGGAGTAGATTTTTGAAAACCTCCCCTTAAAATATCGTTTTCTCTGGTTTCCCATTTTCTTTTCAAGAAAATTGCTTTTTTTCATAGAGGGTAAATGATTTAAAATTGCATTTCCTATCAGTGTACCAAATTTCATTGCTCTAGGTTCTAAAATGAAAGAAAAGGTCCCTAAGGGGGATCCTCTACCCCTCTCGGGGGGGCGCTAGCTCTGGGATACGTTCCTGATATTTCTACAGACATTCGGGGACATATCTCAAACTCTTTTAAAATAAAGAAAAACAGAATCGTGAGAATCTCATTTTTGAGCCCAACTGATGATATGGTGTCCTTAACTCTATTCTATTATTTTCTCTATACTCCCACCTATCTCTGCTCTACTCTTGCTGGCCACATGTCTGGTAGTTGAGTATTTAAGTTGTAAGGTATCTAAGAGGTGAGTGAAGTATTTACCTTATGTGATGTGTCATTACTATTGCTATTGCTGGGCTATTTGTCTATTGATGAGGTATTGTGTTACTTCGTCCATGTTGATCAAATCTTGGGGTTAGTGATAACTTAACCCTTTGGTGAAGCCTAGTGTGGAATTGCTATATTCTGTAGGATAGGCTACCATTACTAATAATTATATTATCTTTGTCATGCCACATGATAACTGCTTAAGTCCATAATTGTGAATGTTCCTTGTGTGATAATGTAGGATTTCATTGTGTTTCTTGTGATACTGGATTAGGTATAAATCTAGTTTAGGAAGAAGTGTCTAAGAATATTCTGTGAGCTCTGTGTGAATGTTACGGTTAGACGCGTTGTAAGTACGCGCAAGTTACACTCTCTGGTTGCCAGGATAAGTATGTAGTGTCATTGTGACGTATTTAAATTTCTCTCTTGAATGATAGGAAATTTGGTGAGGATTAACGCTGATTAACAGCTTCGATGTCACGTAATTTTCTGTTGCTCTGTTCTGATTAATGGCCTCGATGTCAAGTAATTTTCTGTTGCTTTGTTCTGATTAACAGCCTCGATGTCAAGTAATTTTCTATTCCTGTGTCCAGATTATACTGAGAAGAGGTGAAAGTATTAGTGTCATTTTGACTTTATTTAATCTTCATATCATTCCATCCTATCAACTGTTTAAGCTGAAAGGAAAATAAATTAGTAGCCGGTGGCTTTAGGAGAAAGAAGTCTCTGGTGCATGAAATGGTGGATTGATCATGATAATGGTAGGATGTGTGTGTAGCTCTCCTATTTGTGATGAACAAATCATTCAGCTATCCGTGATATTGCAGATCCTCTCCGAAGCCTGCGCAACACACACCTGGACCTTCAATTACACTTGGACTACACATTAATCACCCACTATTATACGCCTTAAGTGCCCATTTCGTACTGCCTAAATTGTTGGCACAAATCCTTAATTACCCCTGTGATGATCTGCCTTAATTCACCACTTTAGTACTGCCGTAATTACTGGCCTTACTGCTGCTGGTCTCAGTACCTTAAACCCTGAGTATTTTCAGTAAGAAAGTATACTCACGTATCCCGATCTACGTTCCTCACATATTCCATTTGCCATTCGCAATTGATTCCTCATCTCTCAAAATCAGTACCTCTGATTAATCGCCACAAATAACACATAGGCCGACATCGTCACACATAGCCTGCCGGCTCCGCTACTTCCGAGCCACGGAAATTCTTCAGCCAAGAATCCTTCTGCCAAGACCGTGTCTTCACCAGCCTCAAGATATCATCCTTCTACGATCCTGCCGGCACACCAAATAAAAACTATAAAACTGACTTGCCACCCTTTGATTTTCCTTCCTTCAACGGCTCTCAAACTAATTCAATAACCGACAGTGAGTGCTGGGAGGATAATACCTCGTCCACCTAGCATTCAACACACATTGGTAACGCAATACCCATGTAAATTGTTGAAACAAAAAATGATTAACAGAAAAGCATAACAAAAATGCGTTCCCTTCGTTGCGGAATCTGATTTTGATGGTGCATTTCAATATAAGTAACTAAGAGAACACTATCTTCGTTACGCTTAGTTAAAAAATGCATTCGAAAATTACAAGACATCATTGTTTTTTTAAATATCTTAAAGTAAGGAAAATACACCTACATGATACACACACATGGGTATTGAATGCCCATGTCCCTAGTCGAAAAAAATGATTTAGGGCAATGTATTCCAAGTGTCGCTTAATCTAGATTTGATGGTATATGTCACTACAATTATAAAAGAAAACACGATTCCCGTCACAACGCACAGTTGAGAATGCTCTTTTTGGTGCATACTTGCAGTGAAAAACGAGCTCAGTGACTTGCGGTATAAGTAATTTGTTGAAAGTAAGACGGTTGGATCAAAATAATCCTGCGTCTAAGGCAGCGAGGTTGACATTCAGAACTATATTTTTATTCCTACAGATAAATTTATAACGTAATGTTTATTAACTACGCTGATATTATTGGCACAAAAGAGTTCACCGGAGTTAGAGACATGAGGATTGTTGTACAATGGTAACCATAACATTTGCAGCACAGCTGGAACAGGACGAAAATTTGGCGAGCAAAAATGGTTTTGTCTTTAATGCACTCTCGAGCGTAGGAAAGTCAAAATTGCCAATGAATTACGTCGCATTTTCAAATACTTTACAATGAGCCAAAATTATTTCAAATCTTTTTTTTAAATTTAGACTATGACTTGATATTTATACATGATGATCGAAATACTTGTGCAGGTTAATTGTTGAAACAAATGGTTGGGAGAAAAGCACGTAAAAATGCGTTTCCTTTGTTGTGATCGTCTGATTTTGACAATGCATTTTATTACAAGTGATCAAGAAAACATTATCCATGTGATACATTGTTAAAAACACTCTCGTTAGTGCACTTCCATCTTGAAGTTTGAGCTTACGAATATAGGAGCTAGTGAAATGAGGGATTAAGGTTGAAAGTAAAACGGGTAGATTCAAATTAATTTGCGTAAATAAAAGGCCTTATTACACGGGGCAACCATTGCTCCTAGAAGCAGCGACGGGTGCCTCTGGGATCAACTGACTGCAGTTGCAGGGCGAGTTCTGGTTTCCGCGCTTGTTCAGAAACCTCGAGCAACTCAGAACGACGGTGTCAGTGCTCGACTGAGCCATCATAAACTCGGTCCGCCATTCAATAGGTAGTCGAAGGATTGAACACTTTGACTGTGGCAACTAAGTATTAAGTTCAACACCAAACTCAAATTTTAAGTTAATTGTAGTAAACTATTTTGAAAATACCAAACATAAACTGGATCGTGCCTTCATTTAGCTTTGCAAAATTGAGTTTGCGACTACTGGTCGGTCAGCAGTATTATGAAAATTACCTCCGTGTACCACCGGTGGCGCACGTCGCAGTCAAAGTGGTAATAAATGTCCTATAATATGGAATGCCATGAAGTGTTATATGAGCAATTAAGTATAATTTTAGGCACATAATTAGTCGTAATTTCTTTACAAAATAAAGCAGCGGAATGTTACAATTTACCATACATTCGTGATACGTTTCATTTTCAAATGTTGTCACTTTTCCATTATAATTGAATGCTTATCAGGAAGTATGTTATGAAAAATAAACTGGTCAGAAATTTAAAAAGAATAAACCATTGGTTTGTAAGTTTAAACAGTTTAGCTAAATATGATGTAACTATCAAAGCCATCAAAAAATAGAAAAACATTACTACCTGCCACAAAAGTGACAGGAAAAGGAAGATTCACTCTATGACGTCAAGTAACTTAATGTGCATTTATTTTAATTTTCTATCATAAGTAGTGGGCAGAAAAATAGGCAATACTTTATTCGGCTCTTAATGATCAAACCATTCAATATGTTTTTTAGACTTGAACCTAACTATATCAATACAGCAAATGAATGAACTTAACACTTTGACTGCGACGTGCGCCACGGGTGGTACATGGAGGTAAATTTCATAATGCTGCTGACCGACCAGTAGTCGCAAACTCTATTTTCATAAATATTTAATCAAAGCTAAGTGAAGGCACGATCCAGTTCATGTTTGGTATTTTCAAAATAGTTTACTACAATTGACTTAAAATTTGAGTTTGATGTTGAATTTAATATTTAGTTGCTGCAGTCAAAGTGTTAATTAAGTCATTTCCTGCTTCGTTTGTTTATTTTTGTGCGGTATAAAAACGTGAATTATTATATTGATGTGCGAATATAAGCGGTAAAAATGATGTTAAAAATTTATTACAATATTATGATGTTTTTAATAGTGCATTTCATATTGATTCTCACAAATTCAAGATTGTCTTCATAGAAGTTAATAATACATCAAAATAATTACATTGAATCAATAGTTGTATGACCCTTCAATCTCATCCATTTTTAGGGAATTAAGACAATAAATAATGCAAGGACATTCGAAAGCGTAAAACGGGATCTAAGTTTTGTAAACGTTCTTAATGTTTTTCATTTCATGATGAAATGAAGAAGTCACATGCCGCAGTCACTGCGAGCTATAACCTATGTCTGCAATTTGCAACGCCACACTGGTTGTCTCGTCATAATAGCGCACCCACAAGTTGAGTCATTCCAGTTGCCGTAGTCGAGGCAAAGTGTTGCCCCGTGTTATAGGGCGTTTAGACTGTTAGGTTGACATTAGAGGCAATTTTACATTGTTTCGTATCAACTAGTAAGCTAAACAACCGGCTCGGATAGAATGAAATATCTTACAATCACACAAAAATTATATTTCCCATGATACTAGCATTGGCCCGAAAGAGTTCACCGGATTTAAATACATGAGGAGGATCGTTGTACAATGCTAACCATAAAATTTGCAACATTGCTGGGACAAAACGAGAAAGTCGAAACAACCTAAAATAGTGCGGCCAAAATTCATTTAAGGAGTGTGAGGGACGACACATTGTCACACAAGATTAACAAGAGCATTTAAGGACAGGAATATGTTCTATATATATCCACACGCATACATATATATACATATACATACACATGTCTACACACATATATATATATACATACATACGAGCTTCACATGTGCGTACATACATGTACTTAATTTCACGTACAAACTATCAAATCGCATATGCATATTACAAAGATGTCTTCATTGTTGTATAATGTAATGAAAGATAGGATAATTAGCAATAAAAATTCCTGACTACTTTTCCAGTATGTACTGAAGTTCACACTTATTGTGTAGACGCAAGATAGCGAACTATTTTAGGTTTAAATTCTCTTAATATTTGAGGGGTTTTGATGTTCTGGGGGAGTTTGTTCCACAGTAAGGCGCCTGATACTGACAGAGCTTTCTGCCCAATGTTAGATGAACGGTATTTGATTTAGACATCATGTCTCCTATTTGGCTTTAGGTTGGTGACGGTAGGGAGATGGAATTTCACTATTTAAGCATTGCTTTGAGGATATAAAGAGGAGATACGCATTGGGCTTTGTGCACCAGAAACCTTTTCTGAATAGAAGTTCAGCCGAGCTTATTTAGGAGAGGTGTTACGTGATGATTCTTTTTTAATTTGCCTTTGCAAATAACTTTAGCTGCGAAATTCATGCACTTTGTAAAAAATTTTTTCAAGATGTTGAGGAATATTTCCCCACACCAGGTTACAATAGTCAATGAGTGATAGAACCAAAGATTGAACGGATCTAGATTCGTTGTCAAGCATACTTTATAAAGATTAAAAACATTCAAGTCCCGTGAATTGTGTTGCAGGTTTTATAAACGTGGGATTTGAAGGACATGTTTTTATCGAACCAAATGCCTAAATTTTTTACGTTGTGTGATGGGTTAATTTTATCATTCCCAACAGTAGGAGTTAGATTTAAATTTCGAATATTTTTTATTACATCTTTTGACCCAAAAATAATGAATTGCGTTTTACTCGCGTTTAGCTTTAGACCATTTTGGTCATACCATGACTTGAGGCTGATTAATAGGGCTTCTGCTCCAATTTTAGTCTGTGGTATTTTAACAGAGCTTGTCATTGTAAATTGTACATCATCTGCATACATAGAGGTTCGAGTGTTAGAAGGCATTGGAGGGAAATCATTAATGAAAATTGAAAACAGTAGCGGACCCAGAATGGATCCTTGAGGGACACCAAAGTAAATCGACAGGACTCGGTCTCCACAGGGCATCAGCCTTTGAAAGTGCAGTAGAACACGAATTTTCAACTGTCAGTTGATTTGGATTGGCTTTACTTACTTCATTCAAAACTTGTGCACCTACTTTTGAAAAGAATGTGTTGAACTCAGTGGCTTTTTCCAAGGGATTTTCAAAATTTCTTCTGTGGTATGAATTTTTATATTGAGCCACCTCACTAATAATTTCCCATGAACGTTTTAGGTTTTTTTTGTCTTTAATAGTTCTTGGTGAAGGAAAAAGTTTATTTCCAATAAAGATGGTACAAAAAAGATGGTACATGAATTGTTTTTAAAATATCTAAAAGGTAATACATTACATGATACACACACATGAGCATTGTAATACCCATGACACTAGTTGAAAAGAATTATTGAGGGTAATGTACTCCTAATGTTGCTTAATCTACATTTGATGATACATGTAATTGCAATCATAAGAGACAACACTATTTCATTGACGATGCATTTTCATTGTGCTGTGAAAACACTTTTGACAGTATGCATGTACATGACATAAAGCTTCGAATTTCTTGACGTCAGGAAATAATATTAGAATTGATTGTTTCGGCAGATGTTCAAAAATGTCATTTCGAGGAAGCATGAAAAAAATAAGCACAAGGACCACGAAAATTACAACTTTTATTTTCTAATTAGAATTTTTAACATAACGGTCATTAGTTGATAAGCATTTGATTTAAATATGAATGGATGATCACACAACAAATTTATAATTTTTTACATGAGTGCTTTACAATAATAAAGCGATGACGAGTTAGGTAATTTTACAAGTTGAGAGTGAACAGAAAAAAGACCGGTATCTGTAGTTCAATTGCTAGTTGTTAGTTTAGTAAACACATATGTGCATATATACATGTACAATGTACATATATATACACATATACATGCACATATACATGCACATACATACATACACATACACAAATACATTTCTATGCATCGAGGCAATCACAATACGTATGTGTTCTACAAAAATGTTGTGCGATATACTGAAATATAGGATAATGAGCAAAGGAGGTTCGTAACCACTTTTTAGTATGTGTTGCTGCTTACAATTTATAATGAAGTATTGTAACGATGTTTAATTAAATATTGTAACGAAAAGATCATTGGTTGATTCGCGTCTTATTTATTATATGTGGGTGATCGTGCAACAAATTTAGATATGTTTTTTATAAATGCTTCACAACAATGAAGTGAAATGAAGTATTACGTAGTGACACATACACCTATCTACGCACACATAGCGTGCACACGTACACATTTACACATGTAAGCATGTGCGCAAGTATCAGCATAAACTAGTCAGCATAAACTAGCATTCCAATCGAGGGACTCGGAGAAAATATCTTTTATCACGCCAAGAATTTTATGATATTTCCGTACTAATAATAGTGACACAAAACAGTCTACCTGAGTCAGAAACATGAAAACGATTGTTCTACAACAGTTCCCAAGTACAGCATAATTGCAGAAATACGTGAGATCAACCGCTGAGGTGCGGTTGCCATTATATACTCAGGAGCGTAAGAGATGATATGATAATTTGCTCCACACAAGCCTAACAAGACATTTTTGACGTGAATAAGAATGAATACATGAATGTCCTATAAGAGTTTCATACTAGAAAAAAATCACATTATCTTAGAAACATGGTGCAGAATGTCTGTAATTGATAAACAAACATAGGTACCATGACGGTCTAGTTTGATGCTTGCACAAAAACGGAGAAGAAGGACATAAAATGTATCCTGTGGCTGGTTTCTTTAGGTTGAATAGAGCTTGTTAATTCATGAAAGCAATAAAGATACTGAACTTTGTGGGTTGAAAACTTGACATTTAACATGTACATCACACATAAGCTTTGGATTGCTTTACCACAATAAAATGAAATGACGCGTTGAGTAGTGTTAGAAGTTGAGAGTGAAAAAAGGGCGGTATTTATAGTTTTTATGCTAGTTGCTAGTCCAGTGTACGCATGCAGGTATATGTGCACATATGCACTCCCATATGCGCACATACACCCATATAAGTACACCCATATACAAGTAAATATGTTTGCAAATCCCAGCGTATGGGCGATCTGATCATAATACCTACGCATACTTCAAAACTGTTCTGTAATGTGTTGAATTATAAAACAATGAGCAAGGGGAAATTATGCAGCAATTGAGATACTGAGCAAATGAGATTCGTCAATACTTATTCAGTATGTTCTGTAACTAAGAATTATTGTTGAGACGCAAGATGACGAGTTATTTTGGTTTTAAATTCTTTCAGTCTTTGAGGGATTTTAATATTCGAGGAAGTTTGTTCCACAGTAAGGCGCCTGATATTGACAGAGCCTTCTGTCCTATGTGAGATGAACGATAGTCGACTAAACATTGTTGCTTCTGTTCGGCTTTTGGTTGGTTACAGTGGGTGGTTGGAAACGCACTATCTCAGCATTGCTCTGAGGAAGAAACAACGAGGAGAATACGTATTGGGCCCTCTGCATGAGGAGCCTTTCTTGAATAGGAATCCAGCCGAGTTTATTAAGGAGAGGGGTTACGTGATCACTTCTTTTGAAATTACCGTTGCATACAACCTTAGCTGCGAAAATCATGCACTTATGTAAATCCCTTTGAACGTTTTGAGGTAAGTCTCACCATACTATAGGCGGCAGTAGTCAATGCGCGATAACACCAGGGATTGATTGGCCAATAATCTTGATTTTTCATCGAGCATACTCTTTATACGATGAAAAAACATTAACGTTCCGTAAATTTTGTTGCAAGTATTCTCAACGGGAGATTTGAAGGACATGTTTCTACCGAACCAGATACCTAGATTTTTAACTTTTTTTGATGCATTAATTTTATCAGTTCCTACTGCATGAGTAAGATCTGAAGTTTTTTAATTGCATCTTTGAATCCGAAAATGAAGCACTGCGTTTTACTAGCATTTAATTTGTGACCATTTCGGTCGTCCCATGATTTCAGGTTAGTCAGTATAGTTTCGGCCGTAATTCGCGTCTGTGGTATTCCCCATCCAGAACTTGCTATTCCAATTTGAACATCATCTGCATGCATTGAGATCCGTGTGTTAGAAGGCATTGGAGGGAAATCATTAATGAAAATAGAAAACAGCAGCGTACTAAGAATGGATCCTTGGGAACACCAAAATTGTTTTGAATGAATGGGGACAATTTGTTTTCTAAGCGGACTGCAAGAGATTGATTTGGCAAGTAACTTTCAAACCATTGCGTGTCTACTTTTAAGTTCAATATTTTTTGAGAAGTCTATCATGTTCGACGCTATCGAACGCTTTAGAGAGATCGAGTAGCAGCAAGAGTGTTACATTCTTTTGATCGATGTCACTGTATATTTTTTCAGAGATACTGAGCAGAGCGTCTTGAGTGCTAGTGTTTCTTCTATTGGCGTATTGATTCCGGTGGTGTAGATTTGACTCGTCCAGGTGAAATGACAGTTGATTTGTCACCACTTTCTCCAATATTTTGAACATGACAAAAGGAAGCGAGTGTTTTTCTTGTGTGATTTTCTTCCGAAGAATCAAAGCCGCGCATCTTTGTGCGCTTTCAAAGAATCATTAATGATTAGTCCCTCACTTGGGAAGTGTGGCCAGCATAGCGTGAGCATGAGGTATGCAAGGTTGTGAAGCATGAATCGCTTCCTACTTCCGTTGGCGCTCGTTTTCTCTACATTTTTTCACACGGCGATTAAACTGGTGTCCCTCGTCAGGCCGTGTAATATGTCCTAGTGGTGCGTGACGAGATAGTTTCGACTGCAACTCGGCAAACTCAAATGTTCTCGAGAATCTCAATAGTACTAAATGCCCTTGCTGCCCAGTGGCTGACACGTAATATGCTTGTATTCACTGAAGTTCAAAAGTAGATACAATGTAGAAAAGGACATGGACGAAATCGAATAAATTTAACAATGACTACATATCCCTTGTGAGTTTATCAAGTCGCTTTTAGAAATGATTCTTTCTGTTTCGAAAATAATGACTCTTTTCGGCTACTTTTGACCAATGATGCCGAAAGAAAATGTTGAAGAAAATTTGTTCAAAACGTTTCCTATAACTCCTCGCTCAAGTCATGGTATGATCAAAATGGTCTCAAGCTAAACGCGAGTAAAACACAATTCATTGTTTTTGGGTCAAAAGATACAATAAAAAATATTTGAAATCTGGATCTAACTCTTACTGTTGGAAATGATAAAATTCACCCATCAGAAAAAGTAAAAAATTTGGGTATTTGGTTCGATAGAGACATGTCCTTCAATTCCCACGTTGATAAAACCTGTAACACAATTCACGGGACTTTAATGTTTTTTTATCGTATAAAAAGTATGCTTGACGAAGAATCTAGGCTATTGGCCATCCAATCCTTGGCCTTATCACGTATTGACTATTGCAGCCTGGTATGGCAAGATTTACCGAAATATCTTCAAAAAGATCTACAAAAATGCGTGAATTTTGCAGCTAAGGTTGTATGCAAAGGTAAATTCAAAAAGAATGATCATGTAACACCTCTCCTGAATAAGCTCGGCTGGGCTCCTATTCGGGAGAGGTTTCTGGCGCACAAAGCCCAATACGTATTCTCCTCTTTATATCTTCCTCATAGCAATGCTGAAATAGTGAAATTCCATTCCCCTA
>JACJUY010003889.1:27020-42240 GCA_014220935.1 Platorchestia sp. MABIK | reverse complement strand
GGCGGTCATGGGGCGGCGATCACGGGGCGGCGGTGACACGACGAGTCAGACGATGAGCACGTGCAGCCTTGACGTGGCGAGGACGCGGAGCACATGGTGTGCGCTACGGAGCCTGTCGTGAGACTGTACGTGGCGGCACTGATTGTGATGTGTAGCTAACGTGAGAGTGAGTGCACTGTCGCGGCACTGACAGTGATCAGCTTCTGATAACGTAGCAGGTAGCGTCGTCTGACGGTGGTTCCAGGCCTTACGGATATTGCATTTGTTAACCTCTATGCCGAACGGCACTACATGCTATTCTTGCTGGGGGAGGTGAGTGTACGATTACTCGTCGTTTATTGTCTTGGGTGAGGTGAGAGTACGATTACTCGTCGTTCATTGTCTTATGTGAGGTGAGAGTACTATTGTCAGTCGTTTATTGTCTTGGGTAAGGTGAGAGTACGATTGCCAGTCGTTTATTGTCTTGGGTGAGGTGAGAGGTCGATTGCCAGTCATTTATTGTCTTGGGTGAGGTGAGAGTACGATTACTCGTCGTTTATTGTCTTGGGTGAGGTGAGAGTACGATTACTCGTCGTTCATTGTCTTATGTGAGGTGAGAGTACTATTGTCAGTCGTTTATTGTCTTGGGTAAGGTGAGAGTACGATTGCCAGTCGTTTATTGTCTTGGGTGAGGTGAGAGGACGATTGCCAGTCGTTTATTGTCTTGGGTGAGGTGAGAGGACGATTGACAGTCGTTTATTGTCTTGGGTGAGGTGAGAGGACGATTGCCAGTCGTTTATTGTCTTGGGTGAGGTGAGAGTACGATTACCAGTCGTTTATTGTCTTGGGTGAGGTGAAAGTACGATCGCGTGCCGTTTCTTGGGTGAGAAGGAATCTGTGTAAAAATTTAGTCGTCCAGTAACGGGAGTTACTGCACTAATAAGACGAGGCACTAGCTGTCTAGTGCCGACGGTAATTTCTCTCCCGTTACCATAATTTGTAGCGGGCGTCGGAGACAAGAGATAAATGCTAGCTGGTAATATGGTCGGGTCTCATCTTTAGTGTTGAGATTTTCGCCGGAAGGTGGGTCCTGGTTCTGATCTGCTACTTGTGAAACGAAAAATTTCAGTAATGAACTGATGGTGTTGAGGAGAAATAATGAGAGTAACCAAAAAAGCGCGATCGAAAAGAAAATGTTCTTTTTCGTTGACTTACGCTCTTTGTCGTGGTTTGAGGCAGTAGTTGAGCCACTTTATATTCATACCTATAATAAAGAGAAGTAAAAATACAAAACAAAGTTGTTTTAAAACCAATACTGAGCCGTATATGATGCGTGGTTACCAAAAATAGACATTCAAATTTCACCTGCATACATTTTCGACTATGAAATTTTAAAGATAAATGTTTCTAGTTGCTGAACAATTTTACAAGTTCTCGTCGTTAATAAAGTTAAAACTGTGACTACACAAGGACGCATGGCCGGTAGAAATTCAAGAAATGAAGGCCTCGTTTATTTTATGCAGCATAGAGTGCAGGAGCCAGACGCACCGCAGAAGTAAGCCCAAGTACACGTCGGAGCTCTGTCTCTGGCCTTCAGACTCTCTACATTGTATTATGATATTATGAGAGATTATTTCAAGTTGAGTTTCGTTGAGAAAGGCACCAACCGCACCTGACGGACATCAAGGCTGAGCTGCAGGTGGATAGCATCGTGGTGGAGGAACTCGCGAGTGTGCAGACCACGCAGGACGCACTGCAATGCAGCAAGTTTAGCTGGCAACTTCATACTGGCAATTGGAGTGCACGTGAGTTCCTCCGAGTGATATTCATAGTACTGATGATGAATCTTTAATAGATTTTGAATTTTGTAACACGTATTTTGATGGACAAAAACACGTATTTTGATGGATGATGATGATGATCGGTGAATCATTACAGAACCATGTCGATCATTCGTGTTCAGGTCTTCAACAACGGTTAATTTTCCCTCAAAAGTGAACTTCTGAATTTGATCTTTATTTTTATGTGCGACGAGTAAAGCTCTACTTGCCGATTTTTGCACGCTAGAAAGTTTCTCGTTCTTTGAGAAGAGAAGTGTAGTGTTGGGAAGCTCTTTCTATTATAAATATTAGCTCTAATCGTAGCTCTCAATCATTAGCAGAGACTGACCTTAAGTTTCGTCTTTCATCTTCAGCTCCATTGATTTCGTTTTAAGTTTCTCTGAAACTCGAAAGAAATAATTTCCCTGTGAATAGTTAAAACTAATGTGGCTTCGAATTGTCAATATCACTTTCTGTTATTAAATGTTACCAAATCTTCGTGTTTCATTATTGCTTTTTCTATTTCTCCTTTAATTTCTGATGCAGGGAGGTGGAAAGGGAGTAACATTCTTTTAGCCACCTTCGGTTTGTGCGATCAGCTCAGCTCAGTTTTATGCTGCGCTAGGAATGAAATACTAATTATAACGTCACCCAAAGACATGATAAAATCCTTATTGACTTTTTAATAAAAGTTGATGCAGTTTCCTCACAGAGTTTTTGCACTAAAGAAAGAAAAGAAAAACAAAAAACTACACTTTTGCTTGCCAGCTCCTTTCGTTTACTTTCCAATGGTATGAAAATATTTCTGAGCAATTTAATATTCATGTCTAGAATCCAGAAGAGTTTCCCTAAATTTCCTGTTCTTAATGAAGTAATTTCCTCATGGAGTCAGGAGAAGATATTTGACTGCTCCCTATGAGGAATGCGGAAAACCTAAAAGTAGGGAAGTCGACAGAAAATTGTCGAGATATCACGCTGAGAGCCCACGAAACTTTCATTACTTTGGCTTATGTATCTCTGGGTGCAATTTTCTTCACGCAGCAAGACAGCTCCTTGTGAACGTTAGGCGAAGATAAGCAGTTAAATTCGAAAGCAATTCAAACAGAGTTTCATTTCAGAGCAAGTGCTGTCGCTGCAAAATCGTACTTGTTCTTGAGTTGGACATAACAGGGTGAATGCAACTAAACCACACGATGCTCGAGGGTAAGAAAGCAGGTATTCTTTTCAAAAAAATAAGCGAAAGATTCCTCAAATTCATGCTTCACGCTATGATACATCATGAAGAAAACAGCAGCCTGTGGTCACGTAGAAAGTCCATCAACTAAGCTAGCTTGAATAAACATTTGGAAGTTACCAGCAAGGCGTGCGGTGCGACCATGTGTAATCGATGCATGTAATAGGCATCTATTTCTACGATTATCATCTTCTGCAACCATAAGCTAGACCGCATTTTGTGGACGACGTCGCTGTAGCGAAGAAGCTCACTGAGACGTGACGAGGCTGATGAAGGCACTCGGCGTGACCAAAAGATTTCCCCCTCCTGCTCGTGATTATAATTTCAAGATTATGAGCGACTCGCCGGAAATTGGCGATCTTACCTCAGGCCGGCGTCAATTTGGTTCACTTATCTTGACATGAAGGCCTTAGCAAATCAACAACTTACGGTTGTCATTCATCAACCACAAGGCGTGCCTTGATAGCGTAGCGACGTTCTGAGAGGAAGCTATCAAGGTTGTGCTATACCGTCTCTCTTATTTAATTTCCCTTACTTTGTCATTTACTTCAAAATATTCCCTCACTCGTTCAATTACTTTAAAATTGTGTTAGATACCATGAACTGAAAGCACAAGTCAACGTAGGGACTAGAGTCCCGTCAGCATTTAAAGGGTTAAGTGGGATGGGAAAATGATTGGTTCTGTGCAGCACAAAATTGGATCTAAGAGAAGTTTTTCTGTGCTCTCCTGGCTGAGTGAGTATTGGTCCAATGTCAAATTAGGCTTCTCCATTTTACCTCGGGACGTATTTACTAGAAAGCTCACAGGTAATTAGTGCAAAATTCTTTAAAATTTTTATTCATTGTGTGTGCAAAATTCAACACTGTTTTGAATCATCACTCTATTTTCGTTATCCATGTGAATTCATGTTCCTTCCACAGAGGACCAGTCTGCCTCTCTTTTTTAGCACCTCCAATTCGTCTCGTGTCCTGTAGTCCACCTTTCAAGTTTTAAATTGATTTCTAATATCACGGACGTAATGATAGAAACGATAGCAACTACGTCTTCTTTTCATAAGCAAATACTGGAATCTGTTGAAGTTTTGCGCTGAAGAATTGCGCTCTGAATCATAGTACGCCTCGAGGTTGTGAACTTGTGTTGTAGTGGTGATTCGGGACCGCGTTGTTGTTCAGGAGGGGGAAGGATGTGAGGTCCATTGTTGGTTTACGGCCCTGTAGCTCTACCTTCCTTCTGAATCTCAGGGCTCGTAATTTAGCGTTGTTGGTACGCGTGCTACATTAGAAAAATATTTGTAAACGACAGCGGCTTCAGCGTGAGTTTGAAATGCTTGACCTCCGGACAGGAATGGTAAACACAGACTTCGCTCGTGATTTTAGATAAAATATAAATGCTCGTGTCAGTATACTAAATCTTGTTTGAATATTTTTATGGCCGGTCACTAGTCAGTAAATCAATTTTAACACTATACATCGAATACGTGGTCTGAAGAGGGAGCAAGAAATGTGTAGACCACAGCAGCGCGAGTGAGCACAGCACGAGAGCGAGGAGCGTCAGCGAGGGAAGCACAAGATTATCTTCAACACCATGCGAGAGTGACGCGCACGTGAGGCCTTCATCACGTGGTCACGTGACGCGTCACTCTGCGCAGTCTCCGCTACGGTAGAAGAAACAAGGTAGGGTCAAACCAGTCTTTTTTTCGTCGACCGTGTGACAATGCTGACGTCATGGCAACGAACCAATAGCAGCGCTCATGTTGCATCTGGTGACACTGCTAGCCCCAAATGTGGCACCGCTATTGACCTAGCGATATGTCGCAATGGTGACGTCATAAAGTTTGTTTGAAATAAAGCCGTTCTATTGACTAGCCGAACAAGAGGAGATGCATTTTCCCCCATAGAAATGACTACCTTATTTCCTCTACCGTAGCCTCCGCTGCGACGGCGCCTTCCGTGACCTTCAACTTCCGTTCCATCAACGCCCTGAGCTCTGAACTTCTAGCTTAAATGCTTCCAACGTTTATTTTCTTACCAAACAATGAGAATGAGGTGCAAACAGACGTTATCACAGATGAAAAATGTTTCGTAATTATCCGTTATATAATGATACTTAATTGCTTGGCTGCTAGCTTGTTTGCTTGGTTAGTTGGTACGTACTCCGTCACGTTCTTACGGATTTACATAGGGGAATATTTAAAATAATATACGATGGGAAGAGACTGTTGATTTGTCATAACATTGACCTGCATTATCCGTGAGGCTCCACTTCCTGCAAAAGGAATTATTTTCTTGTTTAGAATAGAGAAAGGATATTTCTGCCAAGAATGATTGAAACCTGCTGGACATATTTCTTCTGACCGCTTAATGTTGGTGGTGGCTGTGAATCCCCATAGAAAATTTATTACCTAAAAGTACTATCAATGAACTATTATCCCAAATTCTCTGCCATTATTCTCGACGGTGAGGTACACTAATACATAATACAATTCCTGCTCTGCAAAAACACACGAAACCATCCAGTGTCTGAGGTTTGTCGCCCTAGTCACAGCATTCGAAAACATGATCTTTAACTCTCTGGCTAATCACAGAAACAATAAATCAGATAAAGAAGAGGCAGACAAAACAGATGTAGAACGATTGACTTGAATTTACCCAATCTCGCCTTTATAATTATGTAAATGACGACATTCTGAATGAAAAAAATCATTCGAATTGAGAAGATTGGGAGTGAAATTCAAGGTATGCTGAAATTTATTTCTCGTATAGGTTCTCAAGACTTTCTTCAAACTTGAAATGTCGGAATCTAAACTAATTTCCCTGGCACTGAAGGACAATGAACATTGTCTATCAGCACATCGTAGCTTTACCTACAATTTAGTTGTGTGTTATAGTCATATTTATTATTTACCTATTTTGGAATGTCTTTTATATTTATAAGTACTTTACACTAACTACAATTTACGTGTACTTCATGGTCGTACTCAATATGTACCAGGCTTTCATAACTTTTTTTAATATGTATCAAAACTTCATAGTCCTATCTTCTATTCACCAATACCTCATAGCTCATATCTATTGTTTACGTGCACTTTATCGTTGTGCACGTAGTTTACCTGTATTTCATGGCTCCATCTACCGAAAAAAGTATCCTAGCTCATGTAGGAATGATTTAGTTTAACTATAGATCCTTCCAATGTATTAATACTAACACATAACACTGTATTTTTACCATTACTCTGTATTTTATAATCTACAGTAATTTTCTTCAAATGAAAATTAGGCTACTTTCTGGCGCTGCACAAAATATTTTTATACCATACCAGCAGAGAACAAGTGAACATCGTAACGTAATCTAAATTTTACACTAACAACAAGCTCTGCATTGAAAGATCACAGCAGCATCGACCATATTGCGATTTCAAGCCGCTACCGAACATTAGTTACTGATTGCAAACATGTTTTTAAAAAGCGAGAGTTATTCATTCCGTCAAGAGCTGCAGCTATGCGGTCGAAAACCTTCCAAGGGAACGGTTTGAAATAGCCGACCAGAGAAATACAGCGCTTGTTCTTCACAACGCAAGACCGTCCAGCAAAAAACCAGCCACCGTCAAATTTGGGCTGTTCTGCCTCATCCATCACATTCTCAAGACCTTGCACCAAATGATTTCTATCATTTTCGTCCACCTTATATGAACCAAAAACGCAAAATTTCTTAAGAAAGACTGAGAAAAAAATCAGTACATAATTTCTCGAGTTTAGAAACAGGCTGAAATTCTCTTTAGGAGAATCAACTAGTAACATATTGAACAACGAAAGGTATATTATTCAATTGTAAAATGATTCTTTTAGAATTAAATTTGGCAAGAGTAGCAGTTACGAGCAACGCAAATAAATGCACGAGTCATCGTTGTTTTTGCCCGCCCATAGTTTTGAGAAAGTAAACGTCTTCACAATTCGAGTTAAAAGAAAATGGTCTGTGTCTGCAAGCTCTTTGGATTACAACCAATTAGTTCTGATTATAATGTACACGCACAAATACGAGAAGAAAGTTCCTCATAAAAGTGAGAAGATCAAATGGAATGCAGGAGTTTTCCAAAACGACCCATTAACATTGAGGAGCTCATAATTACTCAATAATTACATTTTATTGAAATAATGCCCCTCTGTCACAATGACTATTCTCCTTTTTATTGAGAGTACGGATATGTTGTTTATATATAAGTTACATTTAGTAGCATCTTTTTCGAAATGCATTCGAAATAAATTGTTTCATTTCTATCGGTATATTTTTCAGCTCTTAAATCCCTTACATAGAAAGGGTTTGTTTGCCCAGTGATCATAAGCTAGTTTTAGCCTTCCTTGCTACAGCAAAGATGTTCAAAGAGAGGAAGGATGAAGGCACCATTTATTATGGAATTAAGGGAACGCGAAATCTTTGCACAAGGCGTGTTCCCGCACAGGGTCCCCAGCCAATAGAAACAGTAAGTTAAGAAGGATGGTTAGGAGACCAGATAAAAGTAGAAGAAGAATGTCAGAGGGGCTGAAAAACACGACAGCAGTGAACGGAGAAAAGATGGCCGTTACAAAACAGCAAAAAAAAACATTTTAATTTTACAAAAAAGTGCCTACTCAACTCTCAGCTGGGGACCTCACATTTTCGCTCTGGGAGCGCTGATTCCCACAAATACAAAAGTTGTCTCCCTGAGGGGACTAAGTGTGCTTCATGACATGTTGGCAATTCTTAGCATCAGTGAATAAATTTGAAAAAGTTGGAATGAACATTGACTATTATTGACTCGTGAGGGCTTTTTGTGCATTTATGGGTAAATCAATATTTTAGAGTTATTTGTCGCTATTTTCTCGATATAATTTCGACCAACGTGCTGGTCACGGCAAAATGACGCTGCATATTGTTTACATAACTAACACGTGCACTTTCCAGTTTTGCCCGCTGAAGTTCTGCTCTAATGCAATCGCGAGCTGGCTTCTAATGAAATCACAATTCCTGAGCCATTAAGCCGAGCATGATCTGCTCATCAGCCGCTACTGCTCCACGCGCATGCGCAGCCGAGCGATGCGACTTCTGAGGCAACCTCTGCATCAGATATCGACCTTCACTAATGTACAGCAAACGTTTTGATCTTAATTCTATGTAACGATTAAATTTCTACAATTCAATTCCAGGAAGCCTCTGCATCAAGCATCAACCTTCACTAATGTACCACAATCGTTTTATCTTAATTCATAGCAGCGATAAATTATTTAGAAATTTAATTCCTGGCAATCTATGCATCAAGCATCGACTTTCACTAACATACAGCAGTCTTTTTTCGCTTAATTCATGGTAACAGTTAAATTTTAAAATTAAATTTCAGGTAACTAGGTAGCCTAGAACGTAGGTACCTACGTAGCCCAAGTAGCCTAGAACAAGGTATGAATTTCATTTTGCGTGTATGTTTGTTTACATGTTTCTAGATGTGCGTTTCGTCTGTTGTGCAATGTTTTCATAAAATACTTTTGACTCCTCTTCTCTCACTAATTGCTAATCATTTACGACGGTGTTTCAGTTTGCTTCAGTAGAACGTTTTTTGTCTTTTCTTATTTCGATCTAACTAATAATTAAGGAAATCCGAAGGATTCTCTAGCAGCATTTAAATTATTAGTAAGTTGTCAGCCACCTCTTTGTATATAAAATATGCAGGAGATGATATTTTGACTGTTTCTCTCATGTAATTAGCCCCGACACGGTTACGCTTCATATGGTTTGTTTATCAATCAAGGACCTTTATATTAAACAATTTCTAAAATCCAATGTGTTGTAATACATCTTATGTATAAACAGTTTTTTAGAAATAAACGGTTTTCCTTTCTTTCTTTCGATAGCTGTAACGCTGGAGACTGAACTACTCAGCTCTGCACCCTGCGCTCACCGCGGCCTGTGCTCGGCTCAGAGCTAAACACGTTGACTGCAATGGGTTAATTAAGCTGAAGCTTATTATTTAACTTAAATCTTCGGTCAAAAGTTGTTAGCAATTTTATAAATACCAAACATTAACTGGGTCCATCAAATACCATTAATTTTAAAACAGCGTTACAATTGTTCAAACGACCTATCGATGGGTCGTTTCACAGCAGGAAGAACTTAAGCACGACCCACCGATGGGTCGTAGCGCAAGCGAAGTGTTAATTGGACGATTCCTTGCAGCTAATATGAATGTGAGCGTAAGCTCAACCTTTCAAGACCATTTACAAACACAGACTTATTTTGAATCCTTGAGACAGTCGGAAAAATGCCACCCTGCGTAACCTTTATTGAACTTCGATCGAGAGTTACATCACTTCAATGCCTGATGTAATCTTTCTGGCCACACAACAGACGCAGCACGCAAGTATTCTTCTGAGAAAGTGTTCCACTTCGTGGGTTCGTTCTCCAATGTCCTAGTACTCAACTTAGTTTATATATTCATCAAAAGAACATGATGGTAAGAAACAAACGACCATCAGTCAGTCATTCCCAAAAATGGATGAATTCAAAATTTTAATTGATTATTTGGTGTCAATATTCTACATTTTATACCTAGTGATGGTTTTCTTGCAGTAATGTCACTTTCAAATATTCATTTCATTCGGTTGAAGATAATTATCTATTCTGCCACATTGCTTAAGACGCAGTAACTTCTCTCGCACTCGCGCGTGTTAAATTATTTCAGATATGAATCCAATTAGTGAACGTACGAAACCTTGATAGTTATTAATGATGTTGACATAAGACATGTTGGACCGACACCTAACATAGCATCTGCGGTGGCCGAGACGCTTTCCAAATCTCCATCTCACGCAAACTGACCGCTGTGCAACGTGTAATTTCTCTATTCTCGGCATGTTTGTGCGCAGGCCGTCATTATATACGCCCATTTTATTAGATTACAGCATTCGTGTGCCGTTCTTTCAATCTCTTTACAAAAAACTTCCGACAGAGCGAATGAATTCATGGTCGTCGTGAAGACGACGTCAATGCTAAGAATGTTTCCTGGACTGTGAACTCACGCTTCAAGAGACATGATATTCCGTCTCTAGAAGCAATGAATTGCTCCGCAGAGGTCAAATACGAGTTGGAAATTAGGTCAGCGTTTTCGTGGATCTAAGTAGCTCATCTTTCATTCCTTTTGAAACAGAAGAAAAAGTCTTGCGGTCGCCTGACCTGACAGCTTCGCGATTCGAGAGCGGTAACAAATGTGATAGATCACAGGACCCAGTGAGACGTCAACCATCGAAGATAAGCCTTATTTCTTTTAGTAAATGGAACAAACAAGCTCATTGAATACCTGTAATGGATGACTCTTGCTGAAATAATTGTTCTCTACTGGTCATACTTAAGCAACCGTTTTTAAATAAGTTCAAAGGTATCGAAAGAAAAAACAATACTGCCCATCCTCGACCGCACGACGACATTGATGTAGCTACAAACCCTCATCGCTCACATCGAACTGACGAAGCGTTCACACTGTTTCGGATGAAAGGGACTACCGAAAGCTATCATTGAAAAAGTTTTAAACAAACCAATGAATACTTTTATCCCAAATGCATCAGATTTAATTCTGCTGGCATTAATATCCAGAATTCCAAGGAAGCCTCCGCAAGTGGAGGAATTTTAATTTTAAGAGGCATTTTCACGCGACGAAAAAGTAGTCTTTAATCTAAAAATTGAGCGTAATTTATTTCGCCCATTCTATAATAACACATATGTTGACACTGTATTTGTGGGTGCTGAGATTATTTTGACGAGACTATTTCTTTATCTCATGTTAGGTTTCCCTTTATCTGAGATGGGAAATCCAAGCATTACTGCTGAAAGATTCAGAGCGTGTAAGTTAGATCACTTGGTATTTTGCCGCGGGTATAGGTACAATGTTGACAATTTTATGGCATTGCTCCTCCACACACGCGTCAGTGACCAGCATATTTAAGCTGCTGGTGATGCTGCTGGTTCTGCTTTTGCTGGTGGTGTTGCTGCTGCTAGTGGTGCTGCTGCTGCTGATGGTGCCCTCCGCCCTGCTACACTTGACCCGGCTTGCACTTGACCCGGCAGCGGAGCACGACGCGGCATCTTCACTCCAGCCGGCATGCAGCCATCACACAAAGCTCAAGCGGGAGGGGCGCTTATGCTTTTGTTCGTGCTGGAGATCGAGCGTACAGACCGGCGTGCGGTTCTGCGCTTTGGTCTGGGTAGCGGGTGCGGCAGTGTTTCGTGTGTGATGGCAGCTCAAACTCAATGCCGGCATGTTGATGATTAAATAGCCGTTTAGTTCATGCCATGTGGTTTTTCTGTTATCGTGGTTACGTCGAGAGAGTTGAATAAGGTGATTGTTTTGGCTCGAATCGATTTTGGTGTCCTCATTTTGCGTCATAGATGAAAATAGGTCAGTGTAAAGCTTGCGTTCAGTATTGAGCATCATGCGGGAAGTTCATTATAAGGAGCAATATTATTATGCACATTTAGTAACAATTTCTCTGCTGAGTAATATGAGCATTTTTCTTAAACTCATTTAAAAAATGACTAGTTTTGATAAAAACGAAATAAAATAATTCAACAAAAGGAAGAGACAGTTATTCTAGAAATGACTATGGCAAAGCGCAGTGCGGAGATTAGAATGAATTTCTCATTGATCATAAGTCGTTGAAAAAATTGTTGAGAGAAAAAAACAGCGAGTCAAACATACCAAGCAAAAGTTTTCATTCGAGTGTAGGTGGTTCTGGTTGAACCACTTGTCAAATGTATAATTTTTCCATGATTTATCCAATAGAAAATTTTTTCACTACAGACCTAATGTATTTATGTACGAATTTTTTAAAATATGAAATTTTACTTAATTTTATCACCATTTCAAACATTTATTATCATTTAATTTTTTAAACATCCAGTGTTTAACAAATTACAGAGCCCAGGCTGCCTCCCTGTTTCCTTGCCAAAGAAAATGGTCCCGAGCTCGGTTAGGTTAGATCAGGTTAGTTAAGCCTCGCCTTCTTCATGTCAGTTGAGATGTCCTAACATCTTCCTGGACAAGAAATTTCGCAGCGTTTGCATCACTCGCTCTCATAAGACAGCACGTGGTGCAGTCACCGACTCAAAGTAGACATCAGGACGCCTCAGGTTGCACTCCTGTGTACTTATTCCTAGTTTGAATAGTGAGATTGCAACTTTACGCGTGCAGTGCGGTCGGGATGATGACCATATAAAAATTCCACGTACATTTACAACCCTCTACAGAAACATTATTACACCGCGTAAGGAAACTACAGAACGTAAATATTTACAGTTTTGGTGTGCATGCCATTAACCGAGGTAAAAAGTTGCACTGCGTGACAGAATCTTTGACTAAGTTTAGTTCGATTGAATTGTGTTTTCCACACATTCTTTTTCAGGGCTGAATCAACTTAAACTGGAATATAAATTGAAGATTTATGCATTCAACATCGCTGAATAGAGACGGAATAAATAAGACGGAGGATTTTTCTCTCAGTTGTGACGATAATTAAGAGTCTTAATAAAATTTGATTCTTTCACATGTAAAACATTTTTTTAGAATATCTTAATAACTGTTCTGAATTTTTGCGTCCCGAAGGTAAAGTACAGTTGCAGGTGGGATGCGGAAAGCTTCCACCTGTGTTACTTGAGCTTCAGTAGGAATCAATTCTGCGTTGAAAATGTAAAGAAATGTGTCCGCTGGTTTGCATCAATTTTAACACTTTGACCACAATTAGTTAAACTTAATTTCAATATTCAACCCAAATTTAAAGTCAATTATTGTAATTAATTTTGAAAATAGTAGACATGAGCTGGATCGTGCTTCATTTAGCTTTAATTAAGTATTTATCATAGTTCAGTTAGTGACCAATGGTCAGTCAACAGCATTATGAAAATACCCTCTGTGGCCACCGGTGGCGCACGATGCTGTCTAAGTGTTAATATCGTAGGTTAGCCATCACCTGCACTCTGTTCCTTAAGGTTTCTTACGAACGACTATGACATGCATGAGCGTGATGAATGACATTGGTGTGCGACATGTACATGGTGTGCGACATGTACATGGTGTGCGACATGTACATGGTGTGCGACGTGTACATGGTGTGCGACGTGTACATGGTGTGCGACATGTACATGGTGTGCGACATGTACATGGTGTGCGACATGTACATGGTGTGCGACATGTACATGGTGTGTGGCATGTACATGGCGTGCGACATGTACATGGTGTGCGACATGTACATGGTGTGCGACATGTACATGGTGTGCGACGTGTACATGGTGTGCGACATGTACATGGTGTGCGACATGTACATGGTGTGCGACATGTACATGGTGTGCGACATGTACATGGTGTGCGACATGTACATGGTGTGCGACATGTACATGGTGTGCGACATGTACATGGTGTGCGGCATGTACATGGTGTGCGACGTGTACATGGCGGCATGTACATGGTGTGTGCCATGTACATTGTTTCCATACGGAAATATGACATACATAATTGGTATAAATTAAATATTTGATTCAAGACTTAATTTAGATTAAAGACGAGATTAATGGTAAATTAATTAATTTAAATGTAAAATAAATAAATGATAAAGACTCGGTAAATACAAAACACAATGATCGTAGCTAAAATGGGCTCGAAGTACCTAATATCTTTGAACTGAGAAGTTCAATGCTTAAATCAAAACCAGCGACACGACCAGAGAGGTTGTATGTGATGTTAGATGCATGGTCACATGGAGCTAGGAAAGACAACGAACCTGTAGATCAGGACTGTATCATACAATCGTTCAAGGGGCGATATCTACATACAATAAGGAGGATCTTGTGCATCACAAAACGCGTCTGATTTCCTCACACTCGGTAGTTGTTTTACTTACATTTGTGCTGCATCACTTTGTGAGTTGTGTTGCACCACAGACGTGACTTGTTCGCTGCACCGCATGCACCGCATTATATTTTGTGTTAGGCTGACGCCCTATTGTGACCCACTGGCAGTCCATACTTTAATTTTATAAATCGAGCTTTATTTTATTCTACATGCCGTATTGACATTCGAGAAGTTATGCTGTAACTAAATAGTTTTCGGGTAAAATTTATTTTGTGAGACGTCCTCTCATAAATGCACGTCGAAACGTGCACTTACACCAAAAAAATCAATACTCTTATCACAAATTAAATTATGATTTCCTTTTTCAGCAATCTTTGATGAATTTTTAGAGTATCCAACGCTTTCAGACGACATGAAGATGTTTTCTTATAACACGACGTGGTCAGTATCTGAGATACGACCACGGCTGCACGACAGGCGTTGAAGCAACGGATCTGCTGTGGCTGACACGGTAGAAGAAACAAGGTAGGGTCAAACCAATCTTTTTTGATGACCGTGTGGCGATGCTGACGTCATGGCAACGAACCAATAGCAGCGCTCATGTTGCATCTGAAAACACGGCTAGCCCCAAATCTGGCACACCTATTGGCCTAACGACATGTCGCAATGGTGACATCATAAAGTTTATTTGAAAGAAGCCGTTCTATTGACCAGCCGAACAAGAGGAGGTTTATTTTCCCCATTAAAAATTACTCTACCTTATTTCCCCTACCATGGCGCTGAAGAGGTCGCCGGAGCGTGGAGACTGGAGGGGTCACGAGGCGGCACCCGCATGGCGAGGAGGGCGGGCCGGAGAGCCTTGGCCCGGTCTGCTGTGCTCCAGTTACTGCGGTGGGCGCTGTGGTGACTCCTGCTGGCAGGTGCTGCTATCGTGCCGCAGCTGAGGGCTCGCGCACTGCAGTGCACACTCGCTCTGCCCACTTCACGCGCCACTCCTTACGCTTCAAAATGTGGTCCCATGATTTGACCGTTTTTTTTCACATTATTAGTGATATTAGAGTACCGTAAGGACGTCTCAGAGTGTGGGAAATGTTGCATTTCCCTATTCCAATCACACGCAGTGCGCCTCTTACGCCCCACTCCATCCACCCCACTCCATAAGAAAGAAAAGAAAGAAAAACATTTATTTCCAATAAAGTATAAACATGAACTGTCGATACATTGGTTTTTAAAACACCTTAACCTAGAAGCATCCTTAATTGATAATAACACATTGGTATTGGGATACCCGTGTAAAATGTTGAATCAAAAAATGATTGACAGAA
>JACJUY010003889.1:3996-22108 GCA_014220935.1 Platorchestia sp. MABIK | reverse complement strand
ATTCTAAACATATTTGCAACTCATCAGACAGATGTTGAAAAATTCTTTTCAATCTGATGGTGAAACAATTTTAGACAACTTTTTAAATGTGTTTTAAATACATAAATGTGTATTCGAAAGACATGTGTGGATTATTCTGGCGTTCACTAAGTTTGCAATTCAAAATTTTTTTCGCTAAAATGTAAGCTCTTAGAAGAAGCAAATTAAAACTTAGGGTTCGGACGTCTCAGCCACAGAGTGACAACCGACGGTATTTTTTCCCCTGAATTATTTCATGTGATTGGTCAAGGTTCTAAGTGTAGATATGAAACGGTTTTCAAACATTTCTTCCCTATTGCCTTCACTCCAAATTTTGTGTGTTAACGCGGTGTTCGATAATACGAGATACACATTACGTTTGACCTTGATTACTTTCACCATTAGGGCTGTTACGCAGCGGTTGAGCAGCAGCAGCAGCAGCACCGCCATGAGCAACATTCACGATGGGTTTGCCATCTCATGGGAGTTAACCAATCGCTGTACTCTTGCATACCTTCCTTGTGCACAATTTTATCGAAAGCTAATATTTTTTGTGAGACTTATAATTAATGTTCAATTTTTGAGAAATTGGCACTGCAAACCCTCCTTGCGCACGATTTTGTTTTTTGCGAGGTTTAAAATTTACGTTTAAATTTAAAGAAATTGCTGCAGTAGGAGGTTGGCTCTTTCCTGATGCAACTCCAGAACTACATACATCCTCGTCGCTATCTGCGTTACGCGCGAGGTGATATGCAGAGAATTGTTCTCCATGTCACTCTACGCGTGGTGCGTCTCAAGGGGGAATATCAGAGAAGTCAAGTGTTATTTCCTCACATTAGACGGGATCCTCCACCTGTGAGCAGGGTTGCCAGATAAATCGGTCAGCTCATGGCCACATTTTATGGAAAAAATGGCCAAAATGGCCACTTCAAAATTTCCCATGGCCAAACAACTGGCCAAAATTTTCATTGCCCAAATCATACATAGGCCTACCAGATCCTTATTTATTTATTTCGTAATGTATAAATAATAGACATTTGTTTATGTAGTGTCGTACTATCGACACAACTTGAGGTATTGTAGCAGAAGCTTTAACTTCACTTCAGTTCCCTGAGCCGCAACTCGGGAGAAGGATAAGTATACGCACAGCAAGGCTCTTAGTAATGTACTGATTCCATCGGTGACAGACCTTAATTATAACTAGCAGTGCCCGAAAGTCGAACAAGGACTTTCCGGTAGTTGTAAAGCGTGGCAGAGGCAAGGCACCATAAAGGACTTCTGTCGGTCAGTTCCGGCGTTTTATGACTTATACGGCTCAGAGACATGCGAAACCCAAGTGCAATAAAAGACATCCGGCGGCGCCGGTCTTCCAATGCTCACTGCGAGATACAACAGTTTAATTAAAAATCACAATACTAATAAACATGATACTCACATAAATAATATTATGACTAGTGCTCCTACTCGAGATATTGCAGGTATCCCGTTTTTTGGGTCGTGTATTACTGCTGTCTCTTCAGCATGTCTGGCGTTCTTTTGAAATTATGGCAGCACATGTCATTGTCACTTAAAAATGAACAAATTCTAACAATTGAATCGAAGAGTTTGATTTGCTATAAATTCCGGGGTTTGTTTTAATTGACGATACATGAGAAAAAATTCTTTCAACAATATATTGCAATACAGGGAGGCACTATGAGGCATATGCGTAATGTGATAATTCTTTAAATTGATCATGCTTTGAAACAGCTTGCCAAAATTCCTGCGCTTCTTTAGGAATCTAATGTTCTTTGAATATTTTTTCTTCATTCCTCCCTACGAGACTGATTTTTCGATATTAGTCTAGCTTCAACCAGATAAAAGATCTGAAAATCTTTAATAAATAATGGCAGATCTGAAAATCTTCCCCCATTTGTTTGGCTCAAAAATTTGTTTGGCTCTTTAATAAATAATGGCAGATCTGAAAATCTTCCCCCATTTGTTTGGCTCAAAAAAATTGTAGGATTTAGAAGAAAAATACCTTTAAACACATCTACTGTTTCAGTAAGTCGCTTGCTTACTTGATTCAAGCTTCTTGAAGCATAGCTTGGCATCCGAGTTTTGCACAGTAAATTTTATGATGTTCTAGGTCTTTATCAGGAAAATTTATAAACTTCATTAGGTGAGTAATAGTTTCTTTTCTCCGAAATTCACATTTTTTAAGATTTTAGCCGTTCAGGCTTTGTTATGCAGTATATCATTTGGTGTAAACTATCTTGGTGTCTGCACAGTTCTTTTCCAAGATCCTAGGGATCAGTAGTAGTCTACTGAAATGCAAGATTTATCCTTTCAAATTCTTTAACAACAGGTGTCGCAAATACAAAATGAAAATTGTTTTCTCTATATATCTTGTAGCATTTCTTTCATGAGCCTAACCTTGAAGAGTGTGTCATTACCTGCATGTTGTTCACAGCATGTGAAGTAAGCTAGCAATTCTTCCCAATTCACAAAAATATTACTCAAGACTTTTCCATTTACATGCCCCCGTATTATAGACAATTTCATAAATGGAAAATGCACTCGTTGTTCCTGATCATTAGTTTCACCAAGATTGAACAAGACTCGTTCGATCTTCGATAATACGTATTACGTTGCAGCATCTTGGTTCGTTCAACGCTCCATTCTGGAAAACATGGCCAAATGAAAGATTCCATCGCCACAAGTTCCAAAAATGGCCAATCCAATGGCCAAATTGGTAAAAATGGCCAAGCGAATTTTCTCATGGCCACGAAGTTTGAAAAATGGCAAATTTTGTGGAGATTGGCCATGAAATGGCCAATCTGGCAACCCAGCAGGTGTGAGCGTTGTAGGTGGCTTCACTGTGATACCGCGCTGGATTTTCAATAATTGTCAGCTTGGTCCACACCACGGTAGAGGAAACAAGGTAGAATCATTTCAATGGGGGAAAATACACCTCCTATTGTTCGATGCTAGGCAAGATGCGGTTACAACTGGCTTAATTTCAAGCAAATTTTAATACGTCACTATTGCGACATGTCGTTAGGCCAATAGTGGTGCCAGATTTGGGGCTAGCAGTGTTGTCAGATGCAATGTGAACGCTGCCATTGGTTCGTTGCCATGACGTCAGCATTGCCACACGGTGGACGAAAAAAAAAATGGTCCTATCTTGTTCGCTCCAGCCGTGGTCTACACCGCCACACTCATGATAGCCACACTCCAGTCAGACAGTCAGACTTGATCCGACCTTCGTGCCTGTAAGACGTGCCTGTTCTGTAGCAGCCTGAGTACTCCGCGCTGCTTCGCTTGAGCAACGTTGATATAGAGAGGTTATTGTTATGATTGCTTCTAGTTTAATCGTAGTGCTGATGTCTGCGCAGCAATAGTGCATGACACGCGCTAGTGCAATAGGCTTGATACATGTGTGGCTTATGAATCAAATTCAGCGGAGATTGTGTGTAACCTGGTGATGCGGCTTTTTTATCTCTGGTTCTTACTCTTGTTAAGGGGTGCATTCATTCCTGAATTTCACACAAATTTCTAGTTTCAGCTCTACACTACTGAGGTTTATTTTTTATTTTTTGTTGAAAACTTTAAAGTTTTCTTATGTCTTATTTAAAAAAATTAAAAATTTAAAATTTAATCTATGTCTTATTTGTCTTATTATGTCTTATTGTTGAAAACTTTAAAGTTTTCAAGTATTCTAAACACGTTTAACAATGAATATTTCATAGAATACTTTTACTTTGCGGATTTACGATGAGACAAATCATCACGGGGATTTCGTCTCCGTTATTCATGTTGAGCTCATTGAGGCTTTGAACAAAGCGTTTGCCTCTTATATTTTGCAACACTTATTTTCTGAGACATAAAATCTCACAAAGCTTATTTCTCTCCTTAGCTCGATGTAGTTACCTTCTTCATATAAAATTGATAAATTCACCAACACAAATTCTTCTACACGCTCACAAGCTAACCAATAATTGAAGCATTTAATTTGGAAGTGCAGAACGAGTGTCATTCAACTATTGGAGAAAATGTTCCAAAATTATAAATGCTAAGTTAGTGTGGGCCTAAGAGAGGGAACGGTTGCAAACTGAGCCTGATTTTTTAAGTGAGGGAATAGTTACAAACTGATGTAGGTTCATATTCAAGGGCTTAAGAAAGGGAATAGTTACAAACGGAAATTTTTTCCGATTTTTAAATTTAAGAGCTGGAATAGTGGCAAACTGAACCTGGTTCATATTCTGATACACCAGACGTCACGGAGAGGAATAATATCATTGTGGGCTTTGGTTCCACTTGTTATGTTTTCCATGAATATGGATTCCACCTGTAGACTTAGAGAGTTTTCTACTTCAGTAGAATAACATTCACGAAAACCGACTCTTCGCATTCAACAATTTGAATAATACATCTATCAAGTGACACCTCAAGGCTTCATCACCTGCACAAATCACTGTAAGCCTGTTCAATTTTCCTGGCTCCGGAAGTCGTTGTGAGCGAACGAGCTGTGTGCGTTAGGGCTTGTAGCTCTCGGTGAAATGAACGTTCAAATTTTGAAATTTGCAAGTCCAATGATTGTCGAGTTACAACTTGCTGAAGAGTTTGAAGAGTTTAGTTATAATTTAAACAAATTGTTCAAATTGTTTAAGTTGTAACTAAACTCTTCGAACTTGGTGAGCTCCTGGCTATACTTCAATGAAAAAGAATTACACTCTTCAGCAAGGTTTAACTTGACGATAATTTGACTCGCAAATTTCCAAATGTTTAAGCTCTGGTTCACTCAAAGTTAATTTAGTCACAAGTTGCATCTTATAATTGAATATTTTTCAGTAGCTTGTTGACCACAAAATATGAAAACGATTACTCTTTGTGTTATTTAAGGGCTTGTTTAATAGGTACAGCGATAAGCACTCAGATTTAACGGCTTACTTAATGTGCAGCAATAAACCATTAGGTCAGCCATTCAACTTTTATTATCCCGCTAGGTGTATGTAACGTTTGACTCGATAACAACGTTTACTATGTTGTTATTCATTCACTCGCTGCACACACTCGAGCGCTGGACATGCGCAGTGTGAACCACACGCCCCGCCCCTTTGCAGTGCAGCACTACACCTCTCCCACTTCAAGTTAAATGTTTCCTTTTTATTAGTCCTTTGGTTTCGCTTGGTAGCTGCTGTTAGTTGGGAATCTGAACACGTCATACTACTATGAGATAGGAAAATAAATGTCATTCTTCAAGAGTGATTATTTATTTAGTACTCATGCTAACAAAATTATGCAATTATACCATTAAATATAGTGATTAGTGAGTGGTGATGAAGTTTCTCCTTTTCTTTGCATTCATTGAATGATTTTTTTGTTACCAGAGAATATTGGAATCTCTTATAATTGCACCCGAATCATAAAACACGCTATAAAATATAATCAATCCCTTGAATCCCCACGTGACAGCGATGATTAAAAATTCATTAAGACACGTAACGCTTCTCAACTTGTGAGAAAACTGATCAGGGATCTGTGAAGCTGTCAATAAGTGGGAATTGAGATAACTAGCAGGACTTGATTTTCGGTGGAGATATAACCCCAACACTTGAACACATTTTGCCATGGTCGATGCAAGTCTCCGTTCTGATGCGAAGTAAAAACAGTGAAAATGGACACAAAATTTGTCCATACGTTAAAGCAAGGGAATTGCAATTTAAATTTTGATAAATTCAGGTATGAATCTTTCGACAAAATAAGCGCCATCTTCAGGTTTGTACAACGCATGGAATGATCCTTTTTACAAGCAACTGTAGTCATTTTACACGTGCTGCTAAGTTGGGTTCTTGTGATGGAAATATGTTCCTTGACAAGAAACGATTTTTAGCATTTTTAGATGGAAAAAATATATATTACGTATGAGGGAATGTGTGTTATAAAATGTTGAGATGAGTTTGAGAATTTTTTATGTCAAATTATTTAACGCCCAATGACGGTCCTCTATCGCAATTAACTTTCACACATGTATATTCCGTTTCTTGTTGAATTTGTTCCCCAATGTGTTCTTTGATATTCTCTGCCGAGTGCCAGTTCCTTTCTCATCCTGATGTCGGTGACTACCTGATGTCAGTGCCAGTTAAGTAGTAGTGGTTGTAGTGACAGTAGTAAAGCAACATAAATGTCGACGTTAAAGGATTACAGCCCGGAAAAGAATGCGTCGAGTGGGGAGTGATGTCGCAAAACTTTCATGTTAAAATTGCTTCACGGCATTACCAGTTTGCATATTTTTTAATTTTGCGGTCTGTTTTAATTATTGTCCTCCTAAAAGAAGGTAAGAAATGGCTTGTCGAAGTTTTATGGTTTCGGTCTTTAAGTATAATTATTACAGATTCAGTGTTTCAATTGTGTGTAGATATTACAAAGACCACGACGCAGCAGTATTGCTCATCGCTTTAATACTGACCTACAGTACACTACCTTTGTCATAATATGTTGCTCCAATGCTGTCTTTCAAGTCAACTCATGTCATGTACTCACACTTAGCAGACGAACGCAGGCAGTTCGAGTACCGCACTCGGAGACGGCAAAAATAATCACTTTGACCGCAAATGGTTCAACTGAAGTTCAATATTCAACTCAAATTTAAGTCAATTTTAGTAAGCGACTTTGAAAATGGCAAACATTAAGTCGATCATGCCTTCATCAAGCTTTAATTTAGCAATTATGAAAACTTAGTTTGGGACTACTGGTCGGTCAGCAGCATAATGAAAATCCCCTCCGTGGCCACCGGTGACGCACATGCAGGCGACAGCAATTAAAGAAATGAACGAGCGCAGCAGTACAGACTGAGCACCAGCTGGCGGTTGCAGCACTTCCTGGCTCCCTGCGGCCTCATTCCCTCTTTATTGCTCTCACTTTCCCTGCAAATACACTTCTACTTTCGTCAGTGCCGCGCAACCATAATGAGTGTCAGGGAAAGCTCTGTGTTCTGGGTTTGTGAATATTCTTCCTGTAACATTCTTGTTGTATGTTATACACGCTACTTATTTCGCAACAAATTTAAGCACTATGATTCGTTTGCTTGTCCATGACAAAATAATGAAATGCTTCGAGGCTAAGCCGAATGAACATGAATTTTATGAATTGATCTGGTTGCATAAAAATGAAATTATGAAATAACGCAAAAGAAAATGTCTAATAAATTTTGCTTCCGTTAATATTTTGTTCAAAGTGAAGCTTCGTGTGTTCAAGTAACTGAAATTCAGCACATAAAAGACGACGAATGATGAGACATTTTGCAAACTTACAAGCGAGGGAGATTACGAAAACAGACGAAAAGAATAAAATTAAATTTTGTTAACTTTTGGATTACAAAATTTATATTTTGATTTCAAAATTTATATTTTTCTAATTACTTGAGAATCATTTAGGATGGTATTTCAGCTTGTTTCTGTAGAATGTTTTGTGTCCTTTATTCTTTCGTTTCAACTTATTGCGAAAAACCTCAAAGGCATACTCAGGTAGTATTTAAAGTATTCATCAGCTTTTAGTCATCTTACCTTAGATAAAATATCCGAGAGAAAATGGTTTGATTCCTTCTCATAATTAACCCCTGACACGTCTATTTTACACCTAGGATAGTTTGTCTATCAATTAAGGATCTTTATATTAAAATAAAATTAACATCTAAAATGTCATACATTTCATGTAACAACTTTCTTAAAAATAAACGGGTTTTCTTTCTTTCTTTTATTTTTCTGTAGACTTAGACATTAACTCAAAGACGGCTAGAAAGAAAATTTGACATCCAGCACTTTTTCAACTTCCAAAATAATTCCATTTAGTTGTTGGGTGAAAACCACGCTGGTTAAAATGTTACTAGGACCTAAATTGCAACCCAAGATGATGGGCTTAGGATATACTGAATATTTTGGTATTATAAATGCTGATCTTTTAAATTTTGTATCAACAGCAGAGAAAATCTGGCGAAAAACGCATGAGAAGTCACCAAGTCGTTCAGGAAGTCGTAAATGACCATGGTGGGTTTTCTGACGGACTGAGAACGATATTGTTCCACAGGTGTATTTTCTATTTTATTACTTAGTTCAAATATTATTCTGAGTTTGAGGTTTATGATCTGGGCTCGAAGTTTATGTTTATGTTGAACTGTGCTGAGTGGATTAAAAATAAACTTGTATTTCACACCCGTGATGTGACGTGAAGTGAATCACGATGCAGATAAGCAACATTGCGGCGCCACGCGTCATGTTTTACACAAAAGGGGTAACGTTTGAATTTCTACACACATGAAATGTTCTGCCTACAGATGACGATATGCAGGTGGCAGAAGATGGTGCTGGTGCTGCACGGTGTGGTCGTGATGACGGCGGCCGTAGAGCATCACATCAAACCGTCTCAAGGACACGTCCCTCGGTTTGCCTACGACAGCAACGAGCAGGTAGAATATTTTACGCTGCTATACAAGATAAAGGATACAAGATGTTTTATTCTAATCATGCATGATACATATCATATTGTACGTTGGTTTTTCAAATGCCTTATTACAAACACCAGGACGCAATGATGTTTACCCCCGGTCAAGCCGGTGCTCATTTTCAACTCCTGGGTAGAGTGAGGGAAGAATGGGAACGGGAAGAATGACCGAGCGGCACTGCCGGGATTTGAACTGCCGAGACCTTCCGTGAAGGGCGCGCTCTTGAACGGTGACCACAGACTCGATGATCAGGCTCGTCTCAGGCTCGATGATCATCATTGTGTTTCGATTGGTTTTATTGATGTCACTAACTGATGTAACCCTAGCAGATCTAAATAATTTTCTTACGAAATGCATGAACCCTGTGAAAGACCGTATTTAAACACTTTCTAAAACACAACAAAATATACCCTCTGTGTGAATTAAGAAATTAAGTACCATCTCATAACCGTTCCCACTTCCATACCCTGTCAACTACATGATTGGTACCCTGGCCGCCAATATGCCACTCATTCTATTCCCTGACCACCAACATATCACTCACTCTATTCCCTGACCACCAACATATCACTCACTCTATTCCCTGACCACCAACAAATCACTCACCCATGCCCTGACCACCAGCGTTTCATTCACCCTATTCCCTGACGACTCACCCCATACCCTAACCACCATCGTATCACTCACTCTACTCTCTGCCCACCATCACCTCCCCTCTCTGTCGCAGAAGACCTATACCCTGACCACACACTCATCATTCACCCCACTCCCTGACCACCAACATATAGCTCGCCTCACACCCTGACCATCAATTCACCCTACCCTCCGCCCGTCATCTTCTGCAGAAGAAGCCGTACTCATTCGAGTACGAGGTGGACGCTCCCCACCACGGCACGTGGCACGACAGACGTGAGCAGAGCTCGGGGTACCAGACGAGTGGGCAGTTCAGGGTGGCGCTACCGGACAACCGCCTGCAGACCGTCACCTACCGCGCCACGCATGGCCGGGGCTTCCAGGCCGACGTGCATTTCCAGCAGCATCCTGACTTCCCTACCTTGCGAGGAAATATTGGTAATACATCTCCGTTGTTCCAGTGTTTGTTTCTTTAGATGCTGTCATCTTGTAAATCATATCCTTACGAGGCCATATTGGTAAATTGGCGAACGCCGCCGTTGTTTCAGTGTTTGCTCGTTAGAATACTGTTATTTAGTATATCATAAATCAATTAGCTAATTTATTGAAAAACAGCAGAACTTCACTGTTGGTGCATCTTGAATGGGTTTAGTGTAGACAGTGAAAGTGTTTGCTCGTTAGAATGCTCTTATCTTGTAAATCATACACAAATTAACTAATTTCTTGTAAAATAAAGTAAACTGTTACTATTGGCGTATCTTTGGTGGATTTAGTGCAGAGAATCTCGTATTAACGTCATATATTGGCTCGTTCATTACAAAAAGTCTGGTCATCATTATATCCGGAAAAAGTTGGGTACTTCGTTACGATCATGGTCAAAACATTTGCTTACAATATGGCAAATGTAAGGGCAAACTTTTATCCAAATGATACTTAAATTCTGAGAGCACTCTAATTAGGAACTAAATTAATCAAATTCGACACGCTATCTGTTACCAAGAAAAAATTTTCATCAGCGTGACTGCTGATTGTCAAATGAAAAGAAGAAAGTTAACACAGAAGTTCCTAAAAATTTTTTTTGCCATTGTCTGAAAGAACATTTCATGACTCTACGCTGAAATATAGAAGAGTGTCAGTCCAACATTTGCTGCACGTTCCGGTCTGGTAACGAGGGTCAGGAACGGGAGCTGGCAGTGTCTGCAGCGCATCAAAAATCTTTAATAACCACGTTTTCAGAATTCAATTTCTGAATAACTGCAAAATGCCAGAAAGCTGCTCTAGAAAGGTCATTAATATTTGGTACAATTCACTTCCATTTGAATAATGATGTTCTCGTAACATAAGCAAGATGTAAGATATTTGAAGGTTCAATTGAGTGTTCACTTCAGTAAAAAAGATAAGTGATTATCCTCGTATTTTAACACGTGTAGAACTAGAACAGTATTTCAGAGGAATAGACCGTGATTGTTGTTCAATGGTTCATTACGTTCAAGCGAGTTGTTGATGACAAGATTGTACAGAATGCGACAGTAAATTCTACCACAGCCTTCTCAAAAATGCAAGATTGACTGTAGCACCCTCGTCTTAGAAATTGTAATACGGTTATAAATTGCGCCCATGTAGTGTCAGATACAATTATTCTAACTTCACTTGTGCCGTGCAGGCAAAGCTCCAGCGATCGGTCAGTCCGTGGTGCCTGTGGTGAAGGCAGCAGCTGCGTCGTCTGGCATCATGTACCCAACGGCCTCCAAACTTCCCACTCCTAAATTTGATTATAAGCCTTCTGTTGGCAACGAACACAAGAAGGGACGAACTACTTCTTTTAAGGCCGTATTTCCAGCACCAGATAATTATCGGAGGCCTGTTCAAAAGGTTCCTCAAAATCCTTCTGCCAAAGATTCTTACAGCTCGCATAGCGCAGTGCCATCTAAACCGCAGTCCAAGTTTGTGGCTGCAGAGAGAACTAAAACAAACCACTTCACACTCCCAGGGGCTTCCATTCCTAGGCCAAACTTCGTTCCTTCCAGACACACGATCCGTCCTGTGAATTCCAAGTCTCTCGCATCAAGGCCTAGCAAACGACCCGCCGGACAGCAGACGAGCAGACGCAAGATACTCAAAGGAAAGACGGTCAGAGGCCCCCCCTCTCGTGTGAAGCCTTCCACTGTACAGTCTTCCTTTTCTGACTCAGCTTCGCCTGTTGAAGGCGTTCCGGTGCCGCATGTCCCAAACAAGCCCCCCAAGGAAACAATAGAGCCTCCTGCCACTAAAGACGAGTCGTTTAATCTAGCAAACAAAGAACGAGGTCGATACAAGATCAGGCGAGAGGATATGGAAAGTGTCAGGTCGCGGCTCAATGGCATCGTTCACAGCTGAAGCGATGAGTAGGCGAAACGAACGCGATGGAAAAATACGCTTAAACGCTAGTTACTAGTTAGACTTAGAATGTGTGGACAGAATAGTATGTAGAAACTAACACTTATTTGTATAAAAGTGTTGTGGCTGCGGTCACATCATTGTTGAACTAAGAAACATGTGCCTGCCCTACTCTTTCGATGGCATATATTGAAATGATATGTAGGATGATATGGAGATGCGAAAATAATCGAGGGATACCAGCAATGCTTTGGCTGTAGATTTGAGAGCAATTGTCGCGTGAAACTGAGTCGACATTACCAATGAACCTTTCGCTTTCGTACGTACACGTCACATTACCGTTTGACGAGCGGAGTGTCACGTCTTACGAGCGGATTGATGAAGTGTCAGAACGCAAGCTTGCCCGCCCTGAATTGGGCTACAGACGTGTGTCTGACTGTGTAAGCTAGTACATCTGACGCCTTAAAAAATTTGAAAACAAGATCAAGAAGCATAATAGCCAATAAACTTTCTTGATTTCATTCTTCTCAGACATGAGGTTTACCTTTCTGCCATGGCGATACAAGAGAGTAAAAGTTCATTGTCTACGAAATGAGCACATTGATGAACTGAAACTAATGTATTTTTTATTTCTGTAAAATGTTCAGTTAATAGGATATGATTAAGGTTAGAGTTGACTCGATTAAAATAACCTATCTTTTAACGATTCAAATCACAAGTTTTCATCATTCTTGGGTGAATGTTAGTAACCACGTGGTTCGTGTCGCAGTGCGTTTAGTATTTTAGCACGTAGATAGTGTGCTGATGAACTTCCGATACCGAACGAAAGATGAGAAGAAACTTTTAACTTTGTAAAGAGATTCATCCGATTCGACATGTGTACATATGAGAATAATAAATTTCGAAAAATTAGTAGCTGATGTTTTTACTTAATTTCGATACTTTATTCCCTAGACACACCTCCATAGATTAATACTTGACGTGTAAACCTGCTTCAGCAAATATCTTTTAGCTTGAAATTCAGAGGAGACAGTGACAAAGTTTTAGAGGGAACTGAAAACCTACATTGGGCCAATTTCTCAAAACTACAATCGTGAAATCTTCTGATAATCATGCCGTATATTCCATGTTTCTCCTTAATTATTGCATTGAATATTTTAGTCGTAGAACATCTTTGATGACCTTTGACAAGCGAGACAGTCGCGTGTTTTGTCATGTTCAGTAAGACCTTCATCAAGCGAACTAATTATGAAGCTGTTCATGAACCTTTCCTGCAGAATATCACGCTGCTGTGACACGTGGCAGAGTGTTGCACCCTCCCCGCTGCTGGTACCAACACCCCCACACCAACTTTTCTCAGATGTGATAAACTGGAACTTAAAGTGCTCTATAATTTGCTTTGCAAAGACTATTAACGTATTCTCTTTATTTTTCAAGTGAAATACCAATCGAATATTTAAATTGACAATATGAACTTTTAATCTCAGAAATCATCTGAACAGTTTAAGGTTTATTAAAAAAATTGAATGTTTAAGGGAATTACGGTTCATCTGAGCTGGAATATACGGGATGAGTTTCAATGAAAGCTACAGTAACGGCCAGCCTACTTCACACCCCTGCATCTCAAAGATGGTATTTGAATCAAAACGCAGTAACTGTGTTGCACGTGCGGTGTTAACTTATGAAATTGTCATTGCAAATTGAATTATTCCTTTTTCCGAGATTAAATGCAAGAGTTGTCGACAAATATATACGCAGGAAAGTGATTCGTAACGAGCTCATGCAGCGCATGGCGATCCAAGACCCCAACATTTCAGCAGAGCCATTTGGAGTTCCCAGTAGAGGGACCAACGATGAAAAATTAAGCGGTGCTCCAAATTGTGACATCAGGGCTTGAAATTCAACTACTACGCGTTACAGAGCAGAGCACCATCATTGTAGGGTTCGATAGTCGGCCCTCAGGAGGCTAGTTGGGTTTTAGTTGAATTCCACGAGTTAAATTGCCACTTTTTGTATTATAAAAGGAATGGAATAGTTGAGAGGATGAAGTAAATATCGATTTGGGAACGGAAATAATTTTTATTTGGAAACTCAAATATCGTTGACAGGCTGTGAATTGATTCCTTAAAAACAACTGAAAAATCTTGTTGTAGACTTGGTATATACGATACCCTCTCATTAAATTCGGTGATCGAATCTGCATTGAGGGAATTTTGATGACTATTGCGAAGTTTACGAGAGGAGCCCCTTGAGCTACACATGAGCATGGTTTGCTGCACATGAGCATAGTTTGCTGCACATGAGCATGGTTTGCTGCACATGAGCATGGTTTGCTGCACATGAGCATGGTTTGCTGCACATGAGCATGGTTTGCTGCACATGAACGCAGTTTGTTGCACATGAGCATGGTTTGCTGCACATGAGCATGGTTTGCTGCACATGAACGCAGTTTGTTGCACATAAGCATGGTTTGCAACACACAACAAACAAGTGCTGCTCATAACTATGAAGTAAGATGCTACGCACCACCATGGGGTGACACTCATAACCATGAGATGTTGTTACTCATAATCTTGAAGTGATACTCAGACTCATCGAGCGTCATCCACCGATTGCAGGTAATACACATTAACCATAGAAAATCGACCGTAGAGACTCACTGCCGAGTGCCAGTGAGCAAAAGAAAACCACCTCGTACCAGCAAACTCCATCGAGTACTATGCAGAGTTCTTGCCTTTGCAGCCCTGCAGTCTTGATTTTTGTTAATTTAGAAACAAGCGCCACTTGTGGGTATAAGGTCGTAACTTGGAGGCATTGCCAGTAAAATAGATCCAATCCTTTATAAGGTAGGATTCTAATTGGATCCTACCTAAGTATAGGTGGTCGTGCAAATGGGCTCGATCATGAACATATGGACATCTCCCGCAAATTTCATTCCTACAACTCGCATGTGCAAGCTTTGTTGTATGGAATAGATTTTGTGGTGACACGTAATGCCTGTTCTCCTAATGGATGTCACAGTTCTAAGGGTCATGATGGTTACAGTTGAAAATCATAATATATTAAAAGTACTAGGCCTTAAAAGCGATTGACTAAAACAATTAGGCCACGCACAAAACCCAAAGAAGGGAATGGATTATAAATTCCTTAACTCTGAAGCCCTCAGTGACAGCATTACAGGATGAGCTATGACGAGGGCACTATCTAAAATAAAGCCGTACATTGGCTAAAAATGATATACTTAATTCTTGATTATATTCAACGCACGGCAATTCTAACGGTACATTGGATATAGTTCAGAGAAAGGAATACTGATTGTTATGTAGAAGATTGTCAAACCGCACAAAGATCAAAACTACTTGAGCAAAACGCTCGGAAAATCACAGCTAAAGGAATCCAATGAACCAAGCCTGGACATCGAAGCAGTATGATGTTATCATTCATCGCTCCAACTAATGAATTATTGGAGAAGTGAACTTTAAATTAATTTCTGGTGTAACGGAAGACAAGGACAAAAGCTGGATGCTAAATATTCACACTTCTACAAGTCACATCCTTAAGCTCGTTGTCATAATCTCAATTCAATAAAAAATATGATAATCAGATCTGGCGACGTGAGTGGATCGAAAATGATATGCCTATCTTGTTTTCAAAGATGATGTACACTCTGAAGCCAAAGTGCATGCATGGGATGATGGAAGTAAATTGGTCTGAATTGTACAAGTTCACGCAGGGAAAGTCGCCTCTGATGATACAGTTGAAGTAGTCTCGAGATTATTGGTCTATTGAATGTAACCTATATCATGATCTAACCTCAGTACTCATGTATAATTTTTATGACTTTATTCCCAAGATGTAGGAGAAGAAATGTATGCTTTGAACTATAAGGATTAGAATTAAATGTTTATTCCCATCACACACATCCTGACCAGAGAGTCGAAGTCAGCTTTGAAAGCTTGCGAAAGAGGAGAGAAGTTTTTTGAGGCCAGCCAATATCAATGTAGGCAAAATAATTCATTTCAAAAATAACAATTTATATTTGCAATGTGTGTAAAACGCCCCTTATTTTTATAACGCCATCACTACACTCGATTGACGCACTCACGGGTTCAGTAGAATAAAGCATAGGCTGCGGTGGTGATCTTAGGCGGAGTTCACACCAGAGTGATAAGACATTTATCTCCGAAACATGCGATACACAATAATTTTATTGACAATAATTATCCTTAACATAAGTTAGGTTCATATTGAAGCGATAAGACTTGAGCCAGCAACAAAGTGTAGCAGGAGAAATTTAGTCAGTAACCATGAGTCCTTCATCGAGTGATAAAGAACTCTCGCCAATTTCATCCCCTCACGGGGAGACAGTTATTGTATCTATGGAGGATACAATTATTGTATCTATGGGGATACAATTATTCTATCTATGGGGATACAATTATTCTATCTATGGGGATACAATTATTGTATCTATGGGGATACAATTATTGTATCTATGGGGATACAATTATTGTATCTATGGGGATACAATTATTCTATCTATGGGGATACAATTATTCTATCTATGGGGATACAATTATTCTATCTATGGGGATACAATAATTTATCCCAGGGGGAAAATGCAAGGCCCGCGCTGAGAGTTAGGTATGCCTTCTTTTTGTCAGAATAGAATAGTTTTTTTTTGTTACGGACCATCTTTTTTCGGTTCACTGCTGTCCTGTTTTTCAGCACCTACTACTTTCTTCTTCAACTTTTTTCTTGTTTCATGAATTTCTTTCTTAGCTGTTTCTATGCACCTTGTACATAGATTCCGCGTTCCCAAACGCTATACTAAATAGTGCCTTCACCCTACCTCTCTCTGAACATATTCGTCGTGGTAAAGGGAGGCTAAAACTTTCTTATAATCAATCAATCAATCAGCCAATATCGTACGACACTGAAGGAAGGGACACGCTCGCTTTGTCTCTTGATGCACGTATCTTACGACAGATGTCGCTATCGGACCGGTGTGAACCAGTTTTGTCGTCTCTCCGTATTTTTAATGGATCTGAGCGCGTCGTATCTCACAAGACAATTATCGCCTATCGCTTACGACATACAGACATGTATCTTATCGCGCTGGTGTGAACGCCGCCTTAAACTACCTAGAGGAACCAAAGTTACAAGGAAAATGTCATAGCCCAATACTCGACTGAGTGATGTAACTTTTCAGTCGTTCTATAAAGCACAATTTGAATTATTCTGACTAAAGAAAATTAAAAATTAAAAATTAACAACGTCATTTTCCCTCCCCCACTGTCTCCGAGAGCAGAAATACAAATATTGAAATACTGAAAATAATTCATTCCTCGTTATTGCTGCAGAACCTAGCATGGCAGCAAAAGTGCCATCATATGTACTGAAAAAAATCAGCAAACATCGAGACAACACTCAAGCGGGCAATAAAATCGAGTGTACATTGTTTTACGGATAGAGATATTATTTAACACTTTGACTGTGGCAGGTAAAATTGAAGTTTAACATTCAACTCTAATTTAAAGTAAATTTAAGTGAGCAATGTTGAAAATAGCAAAAATTGACTGTATCGAGCCTCTATTCAGCTTTGATTAAGTACAGGGTGGCGCATAAGCAACGCACCCTTTTAAAAAATGTTAAAGATTTATTACCGCAATATACACTGGGTATCTGTAGACAGGATACAACATGTAAATAAACTTTAAGAGTTCATCTATCGTTTGCAATTAACCTTATCGTTATACCTTTCATAGTTTATTTATTATTGATTTTTTAAAAAGGTGCGTTACTTTTGTGCCACCCAGTATTTATGAATATTGAGTTTGTGACTACTGGTCGGTCAGCAGCATTATGAAAACTCCCTGTTTGATCACCGATGGCTCACGTCGCAGTCAAAGTGTTAATTAACACAGAACTGTTATCTTATTTTCTGCTTATCTTGATTTTGTGACAACGAAGCGTCCTGTTGTCCACTCGTTAGTTCAAGTGCTGAAATGAGGATCATCGATACGAGAACGATCTGCATAAGCCCATGAGAGTGACTCAACGTTTATTTTCTTATAAATGCATCGAATCCATAGAAATGTGAACTGAAGCATTAATAATTACGTTCTTCAGTGGTGATAAATATCACTAGTAATCTCTAAAATGTGATAACATGTTAGAGTAGCACAATTTTATGTGAGTAATTTTTTTCGAAATAACAAACTGCAAATCCCGCATTTCTTTTGTCCAGACACGAATGCTTCCATGAATGAAATTATGTTGTGATAGAATTCAATATTAATCCATAAGTAGCATTGAGAGTGACTGCAAAGTTAAAGTTAATTTCTCTGAAAAGCGTACTTGCGACTGTGTAGGTCAATAAAGCAGTTATTTTCGCAGCAAGAGAGTTTCATCGTCCGCGCATGATGTTCTGTAGGTTCGTACCTGCGCACAAATTTATTCCAGCGACCGATGATGTCAAAAATTCAAAAAATTCACGGACAAATTTATTCCAGGCAGCAAACGTAGAACGTGCTGATAACCTCACGCTTCCTCGTGAGGACATCATGCTGCCTCAGATAATAGCAAACCGATGAGGCATTT
>JACJUY010003888.1:62294-79203 GCA_014220935.1 Platorchestia sp. MABIK | reverse complement strand
AAGTATCGGCCGAATTTTGCCGATACCGATACCAGGAAAATGACCGATACTTGCCGATACCGATACCGATACATCGGTACATCACTAGCCAAAAGGTGCCTCCCTCATTTTTTTCTTGGAATAATACCTTGTAAATCGATTCTCCTCTTCCATACTTCTATTTGAAGAGGTGCCTCCCTCCTTCTGTTCTTGGAAACATTTTGTTATGGGTATGGAGGTTTGAACCGAATTTGAACCTAATCTTATGACTCTCGGAAGTGAACGCCTGAGAATCAGCTGGGAGAATTTTTATAGGTCAGGTTATGGGGGTATTTTTTTCAAATAATGGAGACCATGCTATAACATTTATATCTTAAATTGATGTTTTCGTCTCCTCGGACACTGCGACTACGCAGAAGCAATTACGTGCGCTGCAATGACTGGGTATCACCTTTACTACGTTTCAAAGGCTAGTTCGTTTGCAGATTCAGTCCCGACGGCGAGCTGTACGCGTCAGGCAGTGAGGATGGCACGCTGCGTCTGTGGCAGACCACTGTTGGCAAGACCTACGGACTATGGAAGTGTGTCGAGGGCACTGGAGTTCCCATCCCAGCTGCTGATACTGACGCTAATGGTGTCGGCGGTGACAGCTGAACGCATTCGTCGGCAACTAATTGTCGACACATTCATTAATGATGGATTTTTCCTAAGATTTGTAGGCTACAGCAAAGAGCAAAATGAGTTAATGGTGACTTTTGCAATCCATGCAAATAATGACTTTTTTATATGCTGTTCTGGAATGTTATTGTTGAGAGAAAATAATTGAGCTGTCTCTATCCTGTTGTTCGTAGACCAGAAAGCATTGTAATCTAGTTGAAAAAGGTTCAGCTAGTTTTTTTAAACTATATTGTAGGAGGTGGGCCTATTGCAGTATTGTGTGCCAACTCGGAGATACTCAGCAGTCAGTTTGGAAGGCATAACTATTTCATTCAATTTCAAGTGTTTTATGGGTGCAAAATATATTCCTACCGCTAACTCTTACTGCAAAAATAGCATTTTTGCTGGAGTAAGATAGAGCAACACAGTTCGTTTACGATTACTTTGTTGTACACCTATATAGGGAATTATTTATGTTAACGTGCTGCTAGCATCAGCTCCTTGAGATGTGGAACCTTCTACACTAATTTATGAAAACTATAATAATTTCAACGCTGGCTTTTGCCCTCACTGTACTCCTTCAGTACTATCAGGGGTTTGCCATCGCATACCCTTATATTTTGGTTGTGTAAGGTTTCTTCTTAGGTAGACATGGTGCTTCTCTTAATTTTCAAGTTATGGTTTTTATAAGATTCCGAAAATATGACGCACCTCGGCCGAACGAAGTTTATTAGTGGTAATGAGTTGGTTTTTAAGATATTTTGGCATCAAAATATCGAGTACATTTCATTATTTTATTTAAAGCGTTGAGTGATGGAGGTAAGTGTTTTTAAATTTTGGCATCGTTGCGAAAATGTTAACTCACAATGCAGTAGATTATATGTACTATCACAGTTACATTTACTTCAACATTTTGTCAGTTGTATGATACCCAACTCCTAACAAAACAGGTCATTTTTTACAAATCATGGAGCAATACCAACTTGGAAATTAAATATGGCAAATGCTTTTTTGAAATTACAGTTAATGCCTTAACATGAAAAATTTCTGTATCCGAGCCCCGTTCTCTTACTGAGTCGAGTACAGGTAGCGCTCGAAAACATGCCTCATCGTCCACACCAGCTGTGGCACTCATCTCGTCGTTTTGCATCCCGTCCATTTACACTTCGCAAAGCTTGCACCACCATGAAATCTGTTTGCAGCCTCACCGTTGTCCTTCATAGCAAATGGTTGCGTTTGTCTTCCAACGTGCCTCAGAGATTTGGCTTAGTGCTCGATGGATTATCTTGCCGATGGAAGAGAACATAATTCTGACCATGCCTCTCATCACAGTAATTAAGATATCTGTCTACATTAGTGTAGCTTAAGTATTCTCAATTCTTGCCTTAATAAGGTACGTTTTCTGCAGGAAAGTTGAGGGTAACTTAATATGTCCGCTGTTTATTTCGGATAATTTCCCGTCTCGTTTGGATCTTTCTTGCTCTCTACCATCTAGGGGCTTCTCTAAAGAGCTTTAACATATTGAATTTCTTGCCTAAGTTTTTCCCAAACGTGTACTCTGAAGTTCTCTGCCGAGTGGCTGTTCTTTCATTGTTCTGATGTCGATAACAACCGTATGCGAGTGCCAGTCTAATTACGGGGGTGTTAACTGTTACCGTTACAGTTGTTGATGTATGAGTAAAATTCAGACCAGTGGGTTAAGTGCTGATCGCGTGCGACGATATGACGCCGCTAAAGATGGCATTCCCTATGTAACAGTTGCACTCTTACATGAACGTTCTACGTCTATGGTGCAAACCCAGGTGTCGATTTCTTGTCTCTCGCCCTACTGAATCTTCAACGATCCATACCTTAGTCTACTTTGACGCACCATCTTGCTTTCGAATTGCTAGCGTTCTTGAAGAGACTCATTTTTGGGTCATTTCATATGCCTAGCCCACATGAAAAACGACTGTCCGTTTTTTCCCACTACTCAATCATTACAATAATTTCTATATTTTCTCGCTCATTTAATAACTGTTTACTACCATCATTATATTTCAGAAGTGTTATTTGTAGTAGGCTTCTATCTTACCTCCAGTTCCGCACTGTAAACATCCACCAAATTAATACCCTCTAAATTTCCCTTTACCTCCCATGCCTAATGGTGTTCTTTTTTGATGCCATTTCCGAGCGTTGCGCTCTCTATCTACCCACTACCTCCTCGTCATTTCATTTGAACGATACATGAACATTGCGTTTGAAAATGAAGACTTTATTTTTCTTTCTCGTTAATCTAATCTACGTGCATTGCACCTTGAAAGTGTCTACTGATCAAATGAGAAAATTTTTACAAATTTACTTCAATACATGTAGGCTTGTTTAGGAAATGATTTAGATTCGCATTGTCTCTTGTACCCTATGCATGTTCAATGCATTGCTTACGTTACTATTGATGGTTGTGCTTCCCCTTTTGACGTTTTCCTAATGTACTGTTGAATTATTTGCTCATTTTCCCTCCAATCCGCATTCGCTCTTATTTTCGTATATTTTGAGTTACCGTCTGGCAAGTTTTCAGTAACGAGAATCTTTTTTTCTTTGAAGTCTTGTGTGGGTCTAAACGGCATGAATCTCGGAGTAGTTTTATTTCTATCTAATTATTTCTATGGTTATTGGAATGTATCTCGTTTAATTCTCTATGGATTGAGCCTTCACTCACACTATGTATCTTTATTTTAAAAAATTCATCCTTTCAATGGCTATAAATCAATTTTTCAACCGATCTTCACTTGTAGTATTTCAACGAAATGTTCATTCTTTCTGAAAATTCTAAACTTTTGTGATGTTCACCATATTAATTAATGGTTAATTCAATGCAAATTATTTCCTTATTGTTGTGCGTTGTCATAAATTTTTCGATTCATTTTCACTTACGACAAGCACGTTACGGATAACGTTTGGATGGCACACTGTGGGAGTCGCACTTAGCATCAAGTGCACTGAATGAAACCAACTTCACCTTCCAACAATTTCAGGATAGCAAGAAAAACGTCAATGCAGGTATCTAATTTCTAATGAATATTAATTAGATTCTTAATTCTTCGTTTGCAAATCTGGAGGTGGTTCTTTGTTCAAGTTGCTGTGTTTTATTCAAAGCGAGCGGTTCGAATTTGTTTTTTGTATGGTGTTATGCCCGAAGTTAGATTTTGTGACCATTCGTGTTTTGTACAGTGATAAGAAAGTTAAACTCGAATCATTATGCTCGTTTCTTCATGTGGCGGACGATTGAATGCTATGGTGCGAGTTAATATTTCTGATGTTCGTGTGAACGTCTACGATGGAATTAATTCTTCCTATGAGCAGGATATATTACGAATGTTCCTCAGCTCTTCGACGACTAGGAACAGCTGTGTAGTTCCTCAACTACTTAATCATGAGTAAATTCTTGTGTTATGATTCATTATTGAGCTGTTTACCTCTATGGTTCATGTAGTTTTGAAGCACCACTTAATGTATCCCTAAGGGTTGCTGGTGTAGAGCGTACCTATTTTAGAAAAGTGGCTACTTTTTTCCTTTCTTCCTCGCAGCTCAGATACTGATGTAGTCTTTTATTTTAAGCTGATATTCTGGTACGCGCCTTCGTAGATCTGCCTATACTGAGCGTTTTTTGTTGTTGTAGTAAGAGCACACCGCAGTGTGTGATTGAAACAAAGAGGAAGGCTGGCATCTAGAAAGGATGTCTTCCGATACCATTCTAAGAATGGTTTTCAAGTTTGACATGATAGGGTATAGTGGTTTACTTATGTTTTATTGAACCCGTTCATTAAGCCTTTGGTGTGTATTCTGTCACAAACATTTTTACCGTGTTAAAATCTTTGCCATTTTATACTGGTATTGTAGCTTCTAAAACTATTTATCCATATTGGTAATCGACGTCTAAATAGTGTTTTCATCACATGTGTGCAACATTCATGAGGTATTAATGTAGTTTATTTATTTCTTCAATGAGCCGTTTCAAGATTCGATAGCTCATTCTGTTTTCCTAACAGATCAATTCACAGAGTCGCATCTGAGTAAGATAGATCGCTGTTCTCATACTTTAAGAGGGGCTTCGTGGTTGCTTTGCAAGTAAGACTCGTTTGTTATACTTGAAATTATTTTCTATAAAGTTTTCTATGAGTGGAAAAGTTTGATGAATCCTTGTTTGATCTCATTAGCGCAGCGAGTGTCGCATCCTGCACAGACCAATCCGTTCAGAGGAGGGCGTATGTTGGTGCTATTGTGCTGCGAATCGCATTGATGACCCATGCAAATGTGGCGAAAGAGAACTAAAATGTTATGGCGGTTGTTGCTTTACCCCAAAATAGCGAATGAGATTCGGGTGTAAGGGCAGAATTGCAACTACCTCAGTCTGAAGTGTGGTGTTTGATTATTTACATGAGTATGCAATCTCTACTACTAAAAAATCTGAGCTTGCGGCCAAACTCGTGGCATTTTTGGCCGGGCCGGCGGCATTATTATTTATCATTTCATTCGAGCCCATTGGGCAAACCAATGATTCATTCAGGTGATTTAGTCACTGAAATCACGAATTCGACTTTGACTGCGCGAAGTTTGTGAGTAGGGTAGATCTAAAGTTTCAAATTTTCATGTTCATGCATTCTTGCGTACTTTTCTGTGGGCCATCTTAACGAAGAATGCATCTTATGTTCATGATCGTTTTTAATGCGAGTTGGGAATTATTGAACTATCTGCTGAGATAAGATTGAGTGCATTTACTTTATTTGTTCCCGCATGCAACATTCACTCACGGCTCAAGACTGAATGCCTCAAAGCTCGTACAAGTTCTCATTTTCCAGCTTTGATGCCTGCAAAAATCAATGAAAACGCGTTTACAGTGATAATATACTCAATCGTTGTCCGACACATTAAAATTGAAGGTAAACCTTGAGTCCGATTTGTTCTTGAATAACTCTGCGAGAGACGAAGTATTTGAAGCATTGTTAGCACTGCAGTTTTGTTCTTGTGTCTGCAAAGCAGCGCCGGTATCCGCTGTTGTAAGAGACAAGCGGTCGACGGAGTCAGCTAGAGCACCAGGGCCGCCACTGCTGCAGTGGGGTGCTGCTCTCACAAACTGAGAGTCTTTCGGCAGTGATGGGCGTGCTGCTAGGCTTGCCTTCACTGTAAACAAGAACTTGATTACATAGAATCTAAAATCGTTAAATACGTAGTTCTAAAGTGTCGACAGCTAGCTGAAGTATTAGGAAACAGAAAATTGTGATTTCGATAAAATCCAAACATCATGGAACTTTTAACCTAGTTTCGATGGTGATAAGTCGGCCAAGGAAACGACAGTTCACTAGGTAAGACTTTCGAGCTGAATTCACCTCGGGAATACGTGCGTTCAAACAAAACATATTGTGCAATGCCCGAAATTTTTTAACCAACATCCGGCCAGGCGAGACCGTTGGTGTAAAACAGATATAAACCTAATTGCATATAGCTACATAATCATTCCATAAAAACAGTGATGTTGAAAGTATAATTTCACTATTTCTCTATTATAGCAAATGTTCAACGTTATTGTTAAAGCAGGGGCATGTTTTAAAAATGTTGATTAATTTATTTTAACAAAATTGATTGCATCATATTTAAGCAGGCTTTGTTCGTAAGCATTACTTTCATGCTGTAAATATTCAGCAACTTGTTAACAGTAACCTGTGGTGGGTTAAACTGAAGTTCATTATTCAATTCAAATTATAGTTAATTTTAAAGATAAATTTAGAAATAATGAATAGTAAGTAAGTCGTTCCTTCCGAATGCACAGGAATAAACGGCGCACATGTGCCTCAGCGGTACACAGCAAGGGATCGCTCGACGCACATGTGCGTCAAGCGACAGCGGGCGTGTTGCTCTCGTTACTTAGCCTTCTTAATGAAATAAACTTCCCATTTGCCACAGAGACACAATCAACTCTAGCAAAAATGCAGGTCATACAGCAAAAGGTTAGCGCGAGTTTCAACTAAGGCAATCCACCAAAAAAATGGAACTCGAGAGTCTCTGACACATTATTTGAACAATTGGGCCGTACCGCTTTTGCAAGTTGTACCATAACATTAATCTATAGTAACAGAAAATATGTTAATTACACTTATTCTTAAAGCAGCTTTCAAGCCTTAATTAAATCACGAATTTCTGAGGAGTAGCAGGAAGTCACAGCTAATAAGTTCGAATAACTAAGTAAAGCCCAGACCCATAGATATTCCATCGCATTGTTAATGAGGTCGCACTGACCAGTACATAATAAACAAAATTTCAACAGTTCTTCGCACAACCATTAGAAAAAAAATAAATAGTTTACTTACAACATGCACATCAAATTATTTATACTTGACATCCTCATTCTTACGAGGTTCAACAATCACTTTTTTTGCTAGGCAGCGGGGGATCGAGACGCAGCGCTTAGACCGCTGAAAGCCACGTATTTCTTCTGCAATCATTTGAACTTTATGAACTCATCCTCGTAATTCGTTACGCTGCCCATCAATGGAAATAAACCACAAGAGGTCAATGAATACACTGAAAATCTAATGGATTAGGACGCTATCTCAATCGTGCTCTCTGGTGCTGCCTTTTAAAAGAAGGGGTTTACACACAAGAGCGCCATCACCGAGGTGCCTTGTTCACGCCACTAACCTGCCCGTTGCTTCCTCGCATCTTCCTCCATTTTGGCACGGTAGTCCCCACAATACAACCGCATCAACTGCCGCTTCCTGATTAGGAGAGTTTTGTCGTTTAGAAGCGACTTCATAGCCTTCCGTATTTCCGCAGCTGTAATGTTAGAAATAGGGAAAGTCTTGCTTCAATTTCCTTCACATACAATAAAATCAAAAGCTTCCTATATTTTGAGCATTTGAAGGATTTAACTTATTGGAAGGTCGTCATGGCTGAACTATAATACCCACCGAAATCTTTACAAAGGATACGTAGAATTTAATTTTCTAACTATGTAACAATTCAAAATCAAGTTTTCATTGCAACATACATAATTCAAATCGACCCATATAACATGACCATACAGATCATACATATTAAACATACATTCACTAAATACACAATCACAAACTAGTTTTAAAAAGTCAAATTCACACAAATGATATTTTAAAACGATTAAGTGCAAATTATTAAACTTCAGAATTCATGTTTGCTCTGAAACGCAAGAATGCATGAAAACACACCATTCCCTACGTGTAAAAAATACCTTTTTACCTTACCTTCTGATTTAATAATTAGTAATTCGTACTTTCAACTAAATATTTTTCTACCGAAACGAATCTGGGTCATGTGACACCCTTCAGCAGCGCATTGACAAATCGTGTCTGGGACAAATTTGACATTGACAAATGCAGTGGAAGAGAGCAAAAACCTGAAGACGTTCTCGGTTATTGCTTGTTTATGCACTGCTGCTCGATGTTTTGAGATTCAGAAATTGTGGGAATGAGAATTTATAAGCATCATTGCTTCGGAAAAAAACATTCTCACTGAGCAACGGATGTAGTAAATCAAAAAGGATATTTTGACAATCACGGACCAATGCACATATTGCGTCATGTCTATCCCTTCACTTGAAGTATAACATCTTTAAAGAAAATATCCAAGAGTTTTATGAGATGCTCAAGGAAAAACAAACATGACCATTGAACATCTACATATAGTTTTTTCAAACGCAAAACAAGATAGCAAGAACAAACGTTTCCCACTCAGTTGAGTTTGGACTTCATTGAATTGTTAAAACTCTTCAAGGTGATGCAACTATCGTATTAATGGGAATTAGCACTCCCAGGGGGAAATGTGAGGTCCCAAGCTGGGAGTTAGGTGGGCCTTCTTTGTTTTATCAAGCAGTCTTTTTCCAGTTCACTGCTGCTGTTTTTCAGCACCTTATCTTTTCTTCTTCAACTTTTTTTTTGTTTCATAACATTCCTTTTCAACTCGCTGTTTCTATGCGCACGAGATCCTATGCGAGAACACACCTTATGCATAGATTTCACATTCCCTCGACTCTATACTAAATGGTACCTTCATCCTTTCTCTCTTTGAACATCCTCGTTGTGGTAAGAGAGATTAAAACTAACTTATAATCAATCAATCATGAATTGTTTGAACTACTAGAAAATAATTATAATCAATTCTAGCAGTACAAGGCCCCATGAACCTTATCTGCCTCTTCATAAAAATAGTTGTTTCAAACACACACTTCTTAAAAATAAGAAATTCTTTTCTACCACAGCAAGAACGTATTTTGGATCCTAACCATATAGTTATGTATTTGATTTGCTGGAAATACTCGAACATCAAAGAACAGAGAATGAATTAAAAAAAAAGCTGTTACTTGAAGCAATATTTTAATCTTTTTGAGACAACATTGCAACTACTTGATGGAACCCTTGACATATTCATACGCATTTACAGAAATACGAATGAAGATGATAAATCTACTAATTTTTAATATCTTTTCACACGCTCTTTCTCAGAAAATGAAAAATGATATGAATCAAAGCGAATACAATAGCATCTGCAAACTTTCCTGATTAATCAAAGTCATCCTAATGCAAACTATAATTCCAGTTCAAATTTTGATGTTTACATCAAAATAATGAACAAAGAGGCTGTGATCAATAAGGTCGTTCAACAATATGTTTTTCATTTTGCAGGATAGTCTCCAGTAATCCTCACATAAGAAAGAAGAGCTAGGACAGTTTTTTCACCTAAAGCGTAACCAAGAATTGCACAGAACAGGAACACCATGTAGGTACAAATTACCTTGTTTCTCTGTAGTTTTAGGCTCAGTTCTGAGAGCGTCCATAAGCTCCAGGCAGAACATGACTTCATAGGTAAACTGGGGGTCTGTAGGAGCGTTGGCAGCTTGCTCACCAGTCTTCTTGTCTTCAACTAGGGTTGCATTATTTGGAGGTCGTCTTCTACCCTGTTGTGTGCTTTTCTCGGCTGCAAAATTATTATTTTGCCTTTTCTGAAATGTAAAACATTGTAAAGATTCTTTAATCTTGAATCTAAGTAGAAATCATTCCATAAACTTGGAAGAACCATAACATGATAAAATAAGAAAGCACATTTAGGACAATTATAATACTGTAGAGGAAACGCAAAATGAAATGTTAATTACCAGTTCATGTTGGATAAAACCTACATGGGCCGATAACTTTATGGGACAAAATGTACACTGGGAAAGATTATTGTCCACATCTCCAATGTTTATGATTGATAAAATGAACTAGACAATATCTAAAAATTAGGCATGGATCAGTAAAAATCTATGTCTCAGAATCATCAACAAACAATAGATATAAATAAATAGAATCTACATCTATAACAATTAAACAACATTTAAACAATTCAAACTGATTTTGAATAAAAGTTGCGTGTCAGAAGACAAACATTGGGTTAGCTAAAGAGTCCGCTGCATTTGGTTCATTTCAACCTTTTTTGTATAAGTGAATAGAATAAATTGTTTTGCTAATTTGATCAAATTTAATAGCTTCCGAATTATCTAGGCCTGCAAATTTCAACTCACTTTTCATAGAAACAGTAAGTTAAGAAAGAAGTAAATGAAACAAGATGAAAATTGAAGAAGAAAGTCATACATGCTAAAAAAAAACACCAGTGAACCAAAAACAGATGGTCAATGACAAAATAAAAACCTACTCTATTTCAACAGAAAAAGGCAACAAAGTCTACAGCTCGGAACCTCACATCGTCCCTTGGGGGAGCCAATTTCTGTAGATAAAATAGCTCAATTCCCCTCAGGAGAGACACAATAAGAAAATAGAACATATTTGTTGTAAAAGAGAACAAAAGAAAGTATAAGATGTATACGGTTATTTTGACAAGGATAGACCTTAGATATTCAAAGCAAGTTTTGTCTTGAGGTTTTAATGCTTAAACCAAACCCTACTCATAACCACTGTGTTTTTACTATCAAGGTTAAACTATGGTCATCATTGAGCTAAAAGTATGGCTCAGGTACTTACCATCACCTAAGCCACAGAACTCCAGTAACCTTATAAGAAGCAACTGTTAATTAACTTGAATACCTTCATTATTTTACCTGCTTTGTCCCTCCTCTCCTGGGTGGTGCCATGATCCAATATATTTTTGCTTACAACACTTGCACTAATGTAGCTGAAGGTGTGAAAATATGTCCTTACAGCTGCAAGAAAGAAATGTACATTAACAAGAAAATTTTAAATAAAATAAAAAAATTGACAAAAATTCAATAAAATATTTTACAAATATAATTTTGCTTTTACCAGTTGCAGAACACACAGATTTCATTTTGTTCAAATAGCTATCAAAGACAAAACAGTAATACTGCATTTCAAATGTAGGATAACATTTGTAAAAGTTATTACTACCAGAAAATTCAACTCATTTAATGACACTAATGAAATGTACATAGATGAAATCTCTCCCATCTTAGTAACACATTTTCACAGTAAGATACAGTGCTCACAGAGTCCAACTTATGTTGAAATTTTCAGAAAAAAGGTCCAAAACCTTCTTTTAGCTTTTTTCATAATATAGCTGTATTTTGTAAATAGAATAGTCTCTAGAATTCACAGAATGCAATAAAATTCAAATTAAATTTTTCTTTAATGAAGCTGATGAAAAATTAATACATACATCAAATGTCCTATTTCACTGCTTTTCAAAAGTAAATCTTCATCAAATAAGTTAAAATTCCAGCATATTTTATTCCTACTTCCGAGTTCAACTGCTTGGAGCATTTTAAGAGATGGAGAGTTGTATGAAACTTTAGCAGAAAAATAAATTGATTAATTGGGAAATATAATTCAACATTGAGATAGAGTGATGCTGATTAGTGCAGAAAGAATGAAAATTTAGAGGCATGTAACCAGTCAAGAAAATGAATTGCATGCAATCATCTCCAATGAAGTGTAGCATATTAAATTCACAAAAACTTTTGCCATTGACAAAAATCAAAAAATTTTCTAATCAAGTTCAAACATATTGATTAAATAACTTTTTTAATTGGCTCAGAGCTAATAACTACGGGATGCATTGACAATTATTCCTAGTTGAACTCCTTTCTAACATCAGTGCAATAACATCCTTTTTTCTTTCATATAAAGAGAAAAAATACCAGTCACTCAGACTTCTAAGTTTTTAAAGCTCTAAACAAAAAAAAATGCTCCACTCAACAGTGGGTAAATACTTTTTATTGCTAGGCTACATAAAACATAAACTTAATGTCAGCAACTCCTGTAAAAACAGGATTGATTAGATTAGATATTAGTTTAGGACTCCGTATCTGCAACAAAGGCAATCTAAAGAGAGGAAGGAGGAAGGTACCATTTAGTATGGAGATAAAGGAATGTAGAATCTATGCATGAGGTGCATAGAAACAGTGAGTTGAGAGAGAAGTTCATGAAATAAGATAAGAGTTGAAGAAAGTAGTTAGTGCTGAAAAACAGTACAGCAGTGAACTTAAAAAAGATGGTCCTTAACATAACAAAAAATATTTTACTTTCAACAAAAAGAATGTCTTCCTAACTCTCAGCTTGGGACCTCACATTTGTCCCATATGAGTTAGTTTAGCTAGTTAGCTAGTTTTTACAGACACACTAGTGGTATCTGTTAAATTCCTATTTAACATTTGTACATCATATCTACGAATAAAACACTATGAGGAAAAGTACTTCCGGTCAACAATTTCTATAATAATGCCTCAAAAAAACCTTCATCGTATGAGAGATATGTTTTCATTGATAAATCTAGCATATGGGTAATTCTATGATCGCCAACAAATCAACAACTAACAACAGTTACAACACTAACAAGCATCATTTGAAAGCTTTGTTTAGACTCATCTCACTCTTGCTTGAGAGCACAGGCCTTCCATTATCAGGCCTTCCATTATCAATTAACAAAAAGCAAATATCGCCATACGTTATGTTTGTTCCTAGGCGTTACAAATACGCCTTCAGCCCGAGAGGGTAGCTCGCTCCTTCAGGGTGGCATGCCTGGCATTCAAAGTAGAGCTGCAACAGGAGAGGTTTGTTGTCTCTGCCTTAATTGCCCTTCGGGCATGCGAGGGATTCCTTGATAAAATCAAATAATTTCAATCAGATCTGAGGAACGTGTTAGCCCATTTCAATCATCATCTTGAAATCCACGAGCAAGCTAAGTATTTTTGTCTATGCGTATTTATCTGAGCCCTATTACCATCAATTGATTCACATATAGGATTAATTGATGATTGTCTTCAACATTCGTTATATTATCTTTGTAAGATTGTCTTAGATGCGTTAGATTCATTTCCATGTATTAGACTATTCTCTGTTGCGCTGAAGTGATTCCGCAATAATCTTTTAGGCAATAAATTAACGATGGGGCTTAGACCTTCATAATTTCCTGTAAGCATGATGTTGTAATTTATTGCACATGTTAATGAAGCTTCTGATGATGAAATTCAACACTACCCATAGTTTCCATAGGAGTGAACTTTTAAGTAAAATAACGTATCTCACATGAGACTGGTGGCAGATTGTTAATTCAACAATAAAAGATATATAATACTTCAAGATTGAAGTGGTGACAACATTGGAAATCCTGTTCAACTTTGATAATTAAGACAAAATAGATGAAAGTGGCATGAAAAATTTTATGACCACATAAATTAAAGTATCGCATACATGAAGTCATTACAATAATGTGACACAGGTGGCCATTGAGAACCTACCTCTACAGTAGCTTTTAGCAACATCACTAAAAAAAAGCAGGGTACATAAAAATGGTGTGGCATCAGTGGAATCAATAGAGATAATATAACATATCCTCCTTAGGGGAAAACAGGATTGAATGTTGAAGACAAGACCAATTTTATTGCTGTAGTAAGTGAGGCACTTGAAGAAAAATTTATACAATAACATTACAAAGGTTGAGCAGTTAGAAAATTTCTAATTACCAAAATTTGATAACACATTACAATTTGAAAATGGTGATGTTTGAATAGGATCTACATAAGAAAAAGCAATACCAAACTCAATTGGCTTCTACATTAACTTTTGGTTGAATTAACAGGATGAACTAACAGAAAAATTTTGATGATGAAGTGTCAACAAGGAGTAAAAACAGAAAAATTTTCACTTAAATATACTCAGTAATGAAGATAACATGGGCTTTCCCCAAAAGAGTTCTGTAGTTATAAAATACAGGAAAATACCTTCAAAAGGACACAGTGAAACTGAATAAACAAATGTTGTAGCATCACAAACAGTTCCAGCTGAACTTAAGAGTTAGAGCAAACAGTACAACAAGTTTTCTTTTGCATCTAAAATTACCTCTAATGTAATTCTTGCACATATATTACAGGTTTGGGAATAGCTCTTCTGATTTTCTTGCAAGTGCAACAGACACATTTTTAAAGTAATCATTCATGTGTTTGCCTGAGTTATGGCATCTAGAATCAACTATAAGAACATCATTTGAAAAGCCAACGTGTAACATACATGTATACATCTACACAAAGACCTTCTCAAGGACTGAGAGGCTTGAAGTCTGAACAGAGTTCAACAGACACACACAGAGGTAGAATGAGAACAATAAATTAGGTAGGTAAGTAGTGTAAAAAAGAATAGATGAAACAGTAAATCATTTGATTTTCAACACAGTATGTTAAATAATTAAAAAATATCCCTATGAGTGTAGTTTCTGAGTAGTATAAAAAGAACCAGTGCACACAAGTCAAGCCAGATTTACACAATATGACTCTGGTTTGAATTATTTTGCAGAATTGGATAAACAATCTTATTTTGGATATTGATGCAATTAATTTTTCAATGCACATCTTACAAATAGAATAAAAGACATTGAGTGACAGAGTGGGAACTGTCAGTCAACCAGATTCTAAATTAATGACTTTTTTTGCTCCACTGTCACACAGCATTCATAAATTATTACCAATTGCAATCCACCTCTAAATGCACTAGTTAACACTTCAAGCCTTACTCTTGACTACTAACATTTTGATTTATAAATCATATGTACCCAGGATATATTCTCTTTAGCATATCAGGTTTAACCTGTTAAGTAGACTTGTCATTTATGAAATGATTTTCTTCAACTTGAAAATGAGGGCCAACAGTGTCAGGGGCCTGTGTAATGGCTTAAAATTCTCTCGACAATACTCACAATAGTCACGCAACACAAAAGTTCAGCGCCAGTGTACCAGACTTGTCCAATAAAATTCTGGATCTAACAATCCTTCTCACAAGCTACCATTGGATGGCATCACTGGGAGAACCAGTATGTCAAAAATCCACTCTCAGGTATGGTGGGTCACTACAACCCATTTAACATGAGTAACTCATCTTGGTCACTGCCTATTACTCCAGGAACATTCAAGAAAAATTTTCATAGCTTCAATGAGACTCAAACTACACTCCTGATCCAATCCAGCAAGACAGCTCACACCACAATCTTCAGCAAATCTGGTAAACCATTCATTCTCTCCATACTGCTCAAACACCACATTTATGAAACTCTCTCTCTCAAGCTCATACTTACTACATTCCAGCATAAATTATGCAATTGTTTCTTCCACTCCCCTATAACACTGCTGACAATTCATTATTATTCTCATTCCACCTCCATGTGCGTCTTCACACTCAATGCCTTACATCTCACGGCAAACAAGAGCTGGCTACCAAAACTACCATCATAGAACATCTCACACTTAGGCACTTCCTTTTGCATTTACCAGATTAGTGTAGGCTTTCGCGTCGTGCTAAGCTTCCACTTATTCAATCCATACACTTTTTTTGCCTCTCTATCTTTTTTTTACACCTCTTGCAATCCCACTCATGAACTTGAACTTGAAATTGAGGACCGACAGTGTCGGGGCCTTTGTAACGGCCTGCAATTCCCTCCTCACTACTCACACACACAAAAAAGANCCGAGAAAAAGTTGGTCCGTAACAAAACAAAAACCTATGTTATTTTAACAAAAAGAAAGCCTACCTAACCATTAGCTCAAGCCCTCACATTGCCCCCCTGGGAGCGCTAATTCCCATAGATACAATAATTGTATCCCCCTGAGGGGTTCCTCATTCTCTTATCTCCATTCTAAATGGTGCCTTCCTCCTTCTCTTTGATACACTTTTTGTGGCGGTTAGGGAGGCCTAAACTAACTTATAATCTAATCTTCTCAACAATTGCAAATAGACTGATTTTAATGCTGAAGAAAGGCCCTCACAACTTTGGGAGGATCATCCAAAGATGCAACTATTACATCAATAGGAATTGGTACTCCTAAGGGAAAAATGTATGGTTGCAAGATAAGAGTTAGGTAGGCCTTTTTATTGAAATTAAATGTTTTTTGCTATGTTGAACTTGAACTTGAACTTAAAATTGAGGGCCGACAGTGTCGGGGCCTTTGTAACGACCTGCAATTCCCTCCTCACTACTCACACACACAAAAAAGAGTTCAGCACCTGCGTACCAGACTTGTCCACTAAACTACTCAGGATCCACCAATCCTTGTCACAAACTCCCATTAGTAGGCATCACTGGGATAACCAGTATGTCAAGACACCATCTCCGTGCATAATGGGTCTTTACAGCCCACTGTACATGACTGGCTCATTCCAGTCACTGTCTTTTACTCCAGGCATGTGCGAGGAAAACTTTCATAGCTTCAATGACACTCAAATTACACTCATGATCTAATCCAACAATATAATGCATACCACAATCATCTTCAGCACATCTGGCATACCACTCTTTCTCTCCATACTGCTCAAACACCACATTCATGAAACTTACTCTCTCTTGTTCATACTTACTACATTCAAGCACAAAATGCTCAATTGTTTCTTCCACTCCCCTATCACACTGCCGACATAATCTATTATTATTCTCATTCCACCTCCATGTACGCCTATTCACGCTCAATGACTTACACCTCACAGCAAACAAGAGCTGGCTACCAAAACTACCATCATAGAACATCTCACACTTAGGCACTACCTTTTGCTTATACCAGATTAGTGTAGGCTTTCGCGCAATGCTAAGTTTCCACTTATTCAATCCATACTCTTTTGTTTGCATCTCAATCTCTTTTTTCCACCTCTTACAGTCCCACTCTGGTCCCTCACCTCCGACATTCACTAAAAATCAGTCATCCATAGGTCTCCCAATTCTGATACGAATAATCTTTTGCATACTTAACTTCCTTGCATGCCCCCAACATACTTTC
>JACJUY010003888.1:34749-60313 GCA_014220935.1 Platorchestia sp. MABIK | reverse complement strand
TGGAGGGAATTGTAGGCCGTTACAAAGGCCCCAACACTGTTGGCCCTCATCTTCAAGTTCAAGTTCAACTGTTGGCCCTTACCTTACTTTCAATTTCAAGTCTGTGCCACTTAGAAGCGACTACACATGTCTTTCATTGTTCCCTATACCACGTTTTCCCAATGAAATTTGAGGCCATAAAATTGTCCTGACTTCTGTTGTTTTTATTTTTTAGACCGTTGTAAAGACTCGACCATCGTGGAAGACCCGTCAAAGTTCAAGAAATGTAGCGTCTTTGAAGTACCCGTTGGCTGAAGCTACTGAACCATATTTGTAATTTAATTCGATTCAAGTGGTGTTTTTTAGGGCGAAATAGTTTACTAAACAAGTATCAATTTGCTTCATATCATTGCTTGTTTAATAACCTAATCATCTATGCCATTCAAGATTAGAAAGACTAAATGAGACTCGTTTGATGCCACAACCATTTAATTTTTTTAGCTAATAATTAGTTTCATTTATTAGAAAAAACATGCTGTAAATTTACTTTTGGTATGTAAACCATAAATAAATGCCTTAAAACCCTCAGTTTTTCTTTTTTCTAGATTTTCCCAATGATTTGTACACTACCAAAATAATGGATAAGCTTAGAAGAAAAACCAAAAAAAAACTTATTAGTCAAAAACTTTTCATTAGTTATTCTAGTGTGTTGTATTTATTTTACAAACAGCAAACTAATTGGAAAGCCTTGGACACCAAACTTTTTAAGTATCATTAATGCTACCAATGTATTAGAGGAGGATTCTTAGGTATGCATTTCTTGTCATGAAACATTGCATTTTTGTCTATGTTTTATCTGCTTTCCACTGTAAAATATATATGTAGAAAGTTTCATTGAACTGACATCTATTCCAACCTTTGTGAAATCATAATCCATTTAACTTAGAAGATAGGAATATTTATACACCAACTTTTACTCCAGAAATAGTTTTTAGGTCATTTTTATGATAAGTGATATGTACTATTACTACATAAGATAAGTGATATGTACTATAACTACATAAAATTCAGAAAATCATTTGGCAAAATTAAAAAATTAATTTCAAATGTAGACAAATTGTAATGAATAAAAATTTAATTTCTCCCTTACGTCTATACTATGTCTGTGCATTTTCATTTATCCGGATTGTACTATATTATTCTCTATATTGCTTGCTCACTGCATATTCAATTTGTTTAGGCTTTAATTGATTGGATTCAATGTATTGATCTATTATTGAATGAACATTTTAATTCTTAAATAATTTAAGTATCTTATTTTGGCTGAATTTTAACATTAAGGTTGGTAATAATACTTCATTGTTGAAAATTTTTGTTGACAAATGCACTATGCTTAGCTCAAAAGATCCTTTTAGCAAAGTGAAAATTGTCTATCAATTGAGATGATCTAATGTTTTGTATATGGTGCAATATTTCGAATATTCTTCTTTTTCTTTAAATCCCTTGTTTTTTTTCTGCTTTTTTTTACTGTTTTTTTTCCTAAGCAAGATTTAAATCATTTTATTATTAGTTCAATAATTTGGTGCAAAAATTATATTTTTTCCAGGCTGATATCTTTTTGAAAGCAAAATAAAGGCTTAACCCCTTCCCCGGCAAAAACGTGTGTACTCGTCTTCACAAAATGTTAGTTTTCAGTCATCGACGAGTATACTCGTCTAAAACTTTACCTGCAACAACCAGCTACATACGTATATACTCGTCAATTTTAAGCCTTTGTAAGCCATTCTACGTGTGAAACAAGTATTCTCGTCAAATCAAACGCCTGGCAGAGGCGATAGGATGGGTGTTGTTGTTGTCGGATGGTTGTTGTTTGCATTCACATTTGCATTCATTTTTTTGGTAGCATTTTGAAGTGTCACATCCCAAATGTTTAGTTCAACGGAAGATAGTGAATATGAACCTTCCTTCAGGAGCTTGAATACTTCTGGTAACTCTTCCAGTTCATCAGACAATGTTTATTTCTTGACAAGTGAGAAGGATGGGGGGGTGACTCGTTTTTGCCAACAAAGGTATTTTCAAAATAAAGTTAACCTCAAAAATGGGAAGAAAAAATAATTACAAACTGTTTTCATAACCAGTCTCGATAAACTTTATAGAACCAAAAAAAAAAATTAGGCTGAAAAAGAAACATTTTTAAAAAGAAATTGTTGGGAAAGGGTTAATCACTATTTTTCTAAGTTTCATTGATTGCATTCCTATTCTGCCCTTGATAAATAGCAAATAATTATTGTTAGTTACCTTTTTTGAAATGATTATGATTTTGATACTTGTGCAGATTTATCATCTACAAAAAACCCTTGCCTTAAAATGTCTCAACGTCAGTTAAGAAAATTGGAAGCTCTCAAAGCTGAGAAGACAAGTAAAGATGGTGTTAGAGATGAGCCACAGAGTGAGAGCATAGATGGAAGTGAGAACAATGAAAATTTTGATCAGCCTGTTGCTAGAAACAGGTTTGACATGGTAAGTGTGAATAATATTTGTTTTTTTTAGCACAATTAAGGTAGATTTCAATTATTGAGAAATATATTCAAAACTTTGTTTATCTGAACCATTTATTTTTTCACAAATAATATTTATAATTGTCACAGTAAGTTTTAGGACATTTTTTAGTACTGACTTTGAAAAGCAGGTTTTGATAAAAGTAAAATCTAAACAAAAATTTTGATGGTTAATTTTTATATTGGTTTATGCCAATTTATTTTTAACATCTGGTTAAACGAGTGTAATTTTATTGACGTGTTAATTCTTCCTTGCCTATATCGAGTGTAAGTTGAAAGAATTTTTTTCCGTATCATATGATTTTGATTTTTAGGTTTGCTCTGAGCTATATTATATGATGAGATTTTAGCTTATTATAAGTAGTTTACTAGTTTATCATTATGTTGGTATGGGCAACATTATAAATTATTATTTGTGGAAAATTTTGTGTATTTCCATTACCATCTTATATACAGTAGGCTTTCATTGTGCTAAGTGTATTTTATTATCCTTTAATATAATATGTGTTCCATTATCATTGTTTGAAGATATTGGCAAGTTTCACATGCACTGCTCAAATTCAATTAGATATAATTATAGCTGACTTTCTCACTACTCCTGCTATTTATAAACTTGATTTAATCAGCTTCAACATGAAATTGCTATTAATCTCAAGGAGAATATGGCATATATTTCTCCACAACTAAGTGAATTTTTCATTCATTTTTTTCTTATGTGCAGTAAAACAGTATTGGATACCATTCACTAAGCTCTTCTTAAGTTAATAGGTTCTTATTTCCAAAGCTGCTGGAGGACTCCGATAATGAGGGAGATGCGGACAGTGAGTACAGCGAGCAGCTGTCAGGGCTGGAGAGACCTGGTGGAAGTTGCGCTTCTCAGGCCATCAATGCACATTCTGCCTCTCACCTCAAAGTCAAGAAGAAGAAAAAAAAGAAGAAGAAAAAGGCTCAAGCTTCTTCTGCTGATAAAACAGATGCTAGTGAAGACTTAGTAAGTGTGGCACAAGTTCAATGTTTTTTGTATTTTGGTTTTGCAATTGTGGGATTTTGCTTCTATCCCTCCTGTAGTTTTCCTATAGGGAATGCTTTTGTTGTTGTTTTTGGCATCACTTTTGTAGCTGTGCTGTATTGTTGACTCTTTTGTGTGTGTTCTTCTGCAAACCAAGAAAAAAAATTTTCCCAGGGATTACAATACTTGTACAGCATATGGTTGTTGTTGGTGTTTTCTGCCATAAGCAGGTTGCACAATAAAATATTTAACATGTTTGTTCTGGGGTTCTGCTCTCAGTACTTGTGATCATTTCACTTCTGTTTGTTTTTGTGTTTAACAAATTATATTTTAAAGTTTTCATTGATTGTGCCAGGAGCAAAGCGTAATACCAAGTGACCTAATTCATCATGCCATTAATGTTGCTTATTTGGAATTGGGTGACACAATGAGTTAGAGCACTCATTTTATTTTATCTTGCCTTTTGTGATAAGAGTACATGTATAGTACATACTGCAATGTGTGCATCAACATGTACATAGATAACTTTATTTTTCCTTCATCCTAAATATATATTTGTGCAACAAATGATCTGAAATATGTAAAAGAGCAGGTGAAACAGCTGAAATATGTAGCATACCAATGGATTTTGCAAGCCTATTCAATTCTTGTTAGCTTCATGCTGTTGTAGTAATTTTGCATGATGTCATTAACAATTTTTGTTTGTTTCATGCAGGAGTTGGACGAAGTTGAGGCGAGTGTTCGTGAGGTGAACGAGCTGCTAGGCGAGACTGAACTGGCCGACTCTTCGAGTGCTGCTCTGCGTGGTAAGGGGCATTTGGTGTCTTGTGAGGCCGCCTACAGGTCTTGTGAGGCCTGTCTGCAGGTCTTGTGAGGCCTGTCTGCAGGTCTTGTGAGGCCTGTCTGCAGGTCTTGTGAGGCCTGTCTGCAGGTCTTGTGAGGCCTGTCTGCAGGTCTTGTGAGGCCTGTCTGCAGGTCTTGCAACACCATTCTCTGTGTGTCATGTGAACACCATTCAGGATGTGTACAAAGCTTAGTGTGACCATACCCCCAGGCCCAAGCACGAGCCCCAGGGAGCACCTACTGTCGGTGGAGTACCGCTACCTTGACGCCAAGCAGGAGCTGCAGCGCATCTTTGGCAGCGACGTGGTCATGCCTGACCGATCCCGCGCCCGGCACCAGGTCTGCTGCTCCTGTTGCTGTGTTGGACTCTTACTACTCTTCTACCTACTGAGTCCCTAGCAACTCTGGTACAAGGAGAGAAAACTAGCTAGCCTGAGTCTTTTAGAACGATTCCATCCCCTGGGTCATTTGCATCTCTGAAAAAGGGAGAGAAACCTCGCACGTCTTGTGTTTTTTAGAATGTTTCCATCTCCTGGGCATTAGCAACTCAGAAAACTAGCAGGCGTAAGTGTTTTAGAACGTTTCTTCCTCCTGGGTCATTAGCAACTCTTAGGAAACCAGCAGTGTTGAGCTTCTACAATGTTTCCACCTCCTGGGCCATTAGCAACTTTGAAATAAGTAGAGAAAACTAGCAAGCTTAAGTTTTTAGCTTGTGAATTTGTAATTAAATTGTTGGAGTGTTATGCATTTTAAGGGTTTTCATGAAAAATCTCTTGGATTCAGTTGAGTGAGTGAGAAACTTTCTGTGACTACTTTTGATCTCTGTCTTGGCTTTGCTATCAAAGATTACTCTTGAATGTGTCAGACGATTCAAATGCGTAATATTGTGCATTGTAATGCATGATATTGTGCATTGTGATCCTAACTAATTATGCTTTTCCTGGCTAGCGGTGCGTGAAACATGGTTGGTGTTCTTCTTAGAGACTCTTAACTAGTTGATAAAAATTTATTTACAGGGTTGTCAGGATATGTCATAATTCCAGTGTCAGCATTGTCTAGGCCTAAATTTATATTTCCTTTTCAACTTATGGAGTAATTACTTGATGAACTGATTCAGTAAGCTCTTTTTGTATTTTTTTCTGCGGTGTAAACTTTTTCGTCTAAGTTCTTTTTTTATTTATTGGCTTGGTTGTTATAACAATCGGAAATCTTCAACCATCTTGCTGATTTGTATATCAATATTAAGAGCAAGATCGTTTCAACCTAAAACTTAAACAAAACGTGGGTCTCCTTGGTGAAATACCAACTACGTTACTTGTTGGCGGCGCAAGTTACAGAGAACTGACTGTCCCTGCAATAGTTGCCTCTAAATTCGACAGATATGCTCAAACACCAAAATATTGAAGCAAATGTACCACAAAAACCAAAATATTGAAGCAAATGTACCACGAAAACCAAAATATTAAAGCAAATGTACCACGAACACCAAAACATTGAAGTAAATGTACCACGAAAACCAAAATATTGAAGCAAATGTACCACAAACACCAAAATATTTAATCAAATGTACCACGAACACCAAAATATTGAAGAAAATGTGTCACAAACACCAAAATATTTAATCAAATGTACCACGAACACCAAAATATTGAAGCAAATGTGTCACAAACACCAAAATATTTAATCAAATGTACCACGAACACCAAAATATCGAAGCAAATGTACCACTGCTTGTGTCTCTCCCAGGTGCGAGGTGCAGGGCGGCTCAAGGTAAGCAGCAAAGCAAGCCTCACCGGCGGGCAGCAGCACTTCCTCCCCCACGACAACGGCATCTCGATGGTGCCGGACTCGGAGCATCGCTTCAACTGCCGTGGCAAGATGTCAGTCTACCGCTACGTCCACGACACCAAGTACCAGATGCACCAGCTGCGTTTTGACCACGCTCTCGAGGCACGTGACCAGGAGGGCATCCTAGAGCTGCTGCACGTCAAGCCTCACCACATAGACACATTGCTGCAGCTGTCCGGCATGTTCCGCAGCCAGGACGACTTTACTTACGCGGACGAGCTTGTACAGAACGCGATCATGGAGCTGGAGTTCTCAATGATGGGGTGCCGGCTCACAGAACCCACGTGTTCCCTCGACTTTAGGCGGATGGAAAACCGTGGTTTATTCTATGCGCTGTTCTACCAAATGCTGTCTGTATCACGCAGACAATGCTTCAGGTCTGCCCTGGAGCTGAGCAAAATTTTGCTTCGACTCAGCGCGGACGGAGATGACCCACTCGCTGTGATTTTGCTTGTTGACTTCTACGCTGTTCGATCCCAGGAGTATGTGTGGCTACTCGAATACTTCAGAAGTTACAATGAAAAACAGAACCTTCTGATGCTTCCCAACTTTGCCTACTCTGTGCCTTTAGCTCACTTCTTCTTGAGTGAGCAGCCCAGCTCGTACGTGGCTCACAAGGCTCTGAAACAGCGGTTGCAGAGCGCCAACACTGAGCACTACAAAAGCAAAAAGACCATGAGAGCCGCCGCGGACACCATGTTGCAGCAAGCGCTCATCGCCTTTCCTGAAGTTTTTGTGAAGCTCATCGAAGCTAATGAAGTCGAGCCCAAGGCTGACATCGCCTCCTCCAGTCACTTCACGCTCGGCAGGTGAGAGAGGCCGTGTGGTGGTGACTCAAATGCAGCCATTCTCAACCTCACCTCCATCATTGACCTCTTGGCTTTATGTGTTAAGTACAAATGGCCGAAATTTACCTCAACCAGGGCTAAAATTATCCCTGGTTGTTAACCTCTTCTCTTATGCATTTTATGGCTGTGTGAGAGTGACTCTAGTTCATCTTATGACTGTGTGAGGGTGACTCTAGTTCATCTTATGACTGTGTGAGGGTACTCAGATGGTCTCCATTTGACTTTCGCTCACGATCGTGGTGCAGCGAAATATCGACATTTCTGTAATGCTGATTTGTTTTTATTTGGGTAATGATTCAGGATCTGTTTATTTTTCTGAAATTGACCTCATCATTTAAGGTGAGCTTTCAATTTGAAAAGAGGAAAAAATTTCCTGTAATCAGCGTGATACCCATGTGGAAACAGCTCCTGCAGTATATTTTACGAAAAAAATATAAGTTTAGTAAGTTTTGTTCATTTCAAGTCCCTTGGAATAAGATCTGTGGGCCTTGAGTTTGAAGCGTTTGTCTTATTATAAATAGTTTCTGCTCTCATTAATTTTTATAGATGTGTGCTGCTGGTTTACTGTAGAAGAAAGTGAGTAGGATTATTTTGATAATTTCTCAGCATTCTTTTGTCTCTCGAGCATATCATACTGCTGATACTTGACAACATCTCCCTTCAGAAGATGCAACTTTTGTATCTATGGGAATTAGGGCTCCCATAGGGAAGATGTGACGGTTAGGTAGGCTTTTCTTCTGTTGAAAAAAGAGTTCGTTATTATTTTGTAACGGATCATCTTTTCTCAGTTCGCTGTCCTGTGTTTTAGCACCTATGACTTTCATCTTCGAATTTTATCTTGTTTCATAAGCTCGTTTCTTAACTTAGTATTTCTTTGTGCAAAAGGTTTTGTGTGAGTACACACCTTGCGCATAGATTCCCTGTTCCCTCAACGCCTTACTATATGGTACCTTCTTTCTTCCTCTCTTTGGAACCCTTTTGTTGTGATTAGGAAGGCTGAAACTAACTTATATAATAATTCAGCTTGTTCCTTCTTTAGTTAGTTAGTCCGTTACGCTTTCATCGCCTTCATCAATAAAAACAAAGACCCTTACGGTATCTATGCTTCTGATTATACGTTGAAATATTTTGGATCACGTTTTTCTGGAATTTTTTCACGAGCCCTGCTATTCTAATGTAATGTGTGCGTTGCAGATGGCACAGTCACCCGCTGCACGCACTCAGCCACCTGTACGCCATGCGCATGGCCCCACTCTGGAAGCAGCCGGAGGTGCTCGACTGGCTCACCGGTACCTATGTCAATATTGCTTACTTTTCCCTAAAATTTTTACTTCTCCCAAAAGTGTTTACTTTTTCTAATCTTTCCAGCGTTTCTCACCTTTTCCAATATTTCTCACCTTTTCCAATATTTCTCACCTTTTCCAATTCCAATATTTCTCACCTTTTCCAATTCCAATATTTCTCACCTATTCCAATTCCAATATTTCTCACCTTTTCCAATTCCAATATTTCTCACCTTTTCCAATGCCAATATTTCTCACCTTTTCCAATTCCAATATTTCTTACCTTTTCCAATTCCAATATTTCTCACCTTTTCCAATTCCAATATTTCTCACCTTTTCCAATTCCAATATTTCTCACCTTTTCCAATATTTCTCACCTTTTCCAATATTTCTCACCTTTTCCAATATTTCTCACCTTTTCCAATATTTCTCACCTTTTCCAATATTTCTCACCTTTTCCAATATTTCTCACCTTTTCCAAGATTTCTCACCTTTTCCAATATTTCTCACCTTTTCCAATATTTCTCACCTTTTCCAATATTTCTCACCTTTTCCAATATTCCTCACCTTTTCCAATATTTCTCACCTTTTCCAAAATTTCTCACCTTTTCCAATATTTCTCACCTTACCCTTCTTTTTGAAACCTTTGCTTTGTCAGAAAATCTAGCGAATTGTGTTATTTCTTTAAAAAGTAATAATTTGAAGTAGTGTGCCGCTCACCAGAGCAGTTGGCTAAGGAATGTCAATGGCACCAAATTTTCTTTTTGTGTATTTGTTTCAATACTTCTTCCTATGTAGTCTTGAGCGTTAGATCATTCTTAATTTTACCTCCCTAAGTATCAGCCAAACTGTTCAATAAGGTTTAAATTTATTCCACCCAATTGCACTGTGTTTGAGGAAAGATACGTACTTCAGAGGTCGGAAAGCCTCATTTATCTATTCAAAAATTTCTGCCTTGTACCGTAGTATTTTACCCAAGAATGTTCCATATTTTTGCATAACTTATCTATTTTCTTTCAACAAAATTCGCTTGTATAATAAATTCCTGCTGTTTGAACAGAAAAATTTTGTTTCTTATAGTTAATTTCTGGTGCTCTTTGAGTTAGGATATTTTACTTGGTATTTAATATTTTTATATTATTTGTCCCTCAGAGGTATACAAGTATTGTTTCTGTGGAAATTAGCTCTCCCAGGGAAGATGTGAAGTCCCGAGATCGTTAAGTAGCTCCTCCTGCTGTTAAAATACGGTAGTTATTTTTTTTTTTCATTGACCACCTTTTTTCTGTTCCCTGTTGTTCTTGTATTTGAGCAGTTATTACTTTCTTCTTCAACTTTTATCTTGCACCATGAAATTTTTTTGATCTTGTAGTTTTCATGCATAAGGTGTTTGAATACCCTGCACATAGATTTCCCGTTCCTTTGGTCTGTAATGAATGATGCTTTTTTGGGAACACCGTTGTTGTGTTTAGGGAGACTTGAATTAACTAATCTTGCCTAAAAATACCCTTGGTGTGTTTATTCATTTGTTTGTGGACCGTCTCTTAAGAATCAGCTTCTGTAATTTCATTTGAAGGATGCTTGATGACCGTATCTGTGATACGAGTTTCACCAGTGCACAAGTACAATATTTTAATTGGGGGTGCCATTATGATGGATCTATTTGTTTGTCATCCACATCTTGAGACTTAGGAAACTATCAAATCCCGTCATTTTCGATGTGTCGTGTACACTGGTAATCTAATATTTATCATATGTTATTTACTGTAGTGATAGACTTGAGCCTGTGTACCGTTTGTGTTGTGAGATAATAAATGTTTCTGCACTCAATTCACGTGTCCTCCCTCAGCAAACGCCTGCAGCGTACTGGTCCGTTTACAAGAGGGTGACCCGTCTGTTGCTCAGAGCAAGCGACTCCGCATGGCCTCCAATGTGTCGCTGCCTGTGCCGGTCATGAGGCACCTCATCATCACCCAGTACCCTGATGTGGGCGAGTATGTGCCCATGGTGAGTCTTCGTATTACTTTGGACTTGCAATTTGTATTAAGTGGACCATTGATTTCTTCTTAATTTAAGTGTGAGGTGGGAAGTTCCAACTAGGAAGTCTGTATCATGGATACAATAAGTAACACTTCGACTGCGGCAGGTAAAACTGAAGTTTTGTATTCAATTCCACTTTAGAGTCGATTGTAGTAAGCACTATTGAAAATGCCAAACATTAACTGGACCGTGTTTTCATTTAGTTTTGATGAAGCATTTCTTTAAATCGAGTTTGACTACTGGTTAGTTAGCAGCATTGTGGAAACTCCTGCAGTGACCAAACATGGCTCACATCGCAGTCAAAGTGCTAAACGAAATGCTTTAAGTGAAGTAGCTGTAGTTAGCAGGCTAATTAAAAAGGCTAAGCAGGCTAAGTAAAAAGGAAATTCAGGGTGAGAATAAATGTAAAGTAGGTCAATGCAGGATACGTTAAGACAGGTTAGGTTTGGATAGATTATATTAGTTTTAATTTGGTTAAGTTCAAATAGGATAGATTAATAGCTAGGTTTGGTTAAGATATGTTAGGGTAGGTTAGGCTGCAATAGAATATGTCTATTTTGGATTGGTTAGATTTGATGAGATTATTTTAGTTGAAAAACAACTGAATATTTTTGACGAATCCTGTTGGCAACCGTTAATTTTTTACATATCCAGCAACATTTAACTGAATATCTATTGAACATTTTTACGTGATGTTTAGCTAAACGAAGTAAGTACTCAGCTCAACGCTTGTGATATAATAATCGTTAGTATGAGACGGATCATGTCAAGAACTCATGTGATTGTTTGCCAGCTACATTACTGAAGAAGATTTTTCCCTAAGCAGTTGCTAAAAATACAATACAATTACTGACGGGGCATTTTTCCCTAAGCAATTGCTAAAAATACTTCACAATTACTGAAGGGGCATTTTTCCTAAGCAGTTTCTAAAAACACAGTACATTAACTGAAGAGGCATTTTTCCCTAAGCAATTGCTAAAAACACAACACAATTACTGAAGGGGCATTTTTCCTAAGCAGTTTCTAAAAACACAGTACATTAACTGAAGAGGCATTTTCCCCTAAGCAATTGCTAAAAACACAACACAATTACTGAAGGGGCATTTTCCCTAAGCAATTGCTAAAAACACAACACAATTACTGAAGGGGCATTTTCCCTGAGCAATTGCTAAAAACACAACACAATTACTGAAGGGGCATTTTCCCTGAGCAATTGCTAAAAACACAACACAATTACTGAAGGGGCATTTTCCCTAAGCAATTGCTAAAAACACAACATAATTACTGAAGGGGCATTTTCCCTAAGCAATTGCTAAAAACACAACACAATAACTGAAGGGGCATTTTTCCTAAGCAGTTGCTAAAAACACGATACAATAACTGAAAGCGTGCCCCAGAGAACAGAAGGAAGATCGAGACGTGTCACTACAGGTTACCTCTGTTCCGCAGGGGCCGCTGCTGAGGTCGCACGGCAGATACCACGATGTCATCCCTCCTGCTGGCTCTCATCGCTCCTACGAGAAAGTTTACATGTCCAAAGGTAGCGTGCGCTTCTTTCTGGCCCTGTGTGCGTCTAGAGATAATCACATTGTCAACATAAATGATAACCCTGCGAATTTATTCGTTTCTGTGGACGCGATTAGTGTATGATTTTTCTTCTATTCTAAGTGTATTGATGAAAATGAGAACTATGCGCGTCCAGCGATGGCTGAGTTGTTGTGAATGCGTAGTCAAGATAAATGATACCAGAAATGATCAGTTTCTGTGGAAACGTTTTTTATGATTTTCTTCATTTCAAGTCTATTAATGAAAATGGAAAAGATGCAAGTTTTGTGTGCATCTGAGGAATATCAAGGCAAAATACATTTCAGAAACTCTCTTCTTCTTGGAAAATTTTTTCTTCGATGCATTCAAACTATTACTTGCAAGAGAAGTGGAAAAATCTGCAAACTTTCATAAAGCATTTACTTGGGAAAAATTATTTTATTCTCTCACACATTGCAGACAAAGTCGTTTTTTTATACAACTTTAATTTTCAAATCGTAGACATGGTATGTTTTTTATGATGTTTGGGAAATTGTAAATATTGATTCATCCTGTCACATGTTTTTATAATTGTCTAAATATATAGTTCTTTGTACTACTTTTGTGGCATCAGATTTTTTCGCGTGCCAATCGTATTTTAATTTGTTCCCATATTTTGTGAATATTAAATTAAAGTCGTTGATATTGTAAATATTGAATAAATATTTTGTTAATATTAAAGATGCTATTTGTTCCCATATTTCGAGTACATCATGTTTCTTCTCGTTTGTTCAGTTTTTGTAGATTTATGTATTTTTAATTTCTATTTCAATATCAAAAAGTGCGGAATTCTATTTCAATATCAAAACTGTGTGGAACAAGAATGTTCAACGACTCATTTTATTATTTTAGCAGGATATTTTTTAAAATTCCGTCATTTTCGTCTCATTATTGTTAGCGAAATTCTATCCATTAAAAAAACACATGGAGTTACTGCAATAGAGGAACTTGGTTCACCGACTATATTGAAAGAGGCAGCATCAAACAGTGGCGTCAGTTAGCACATGAAATGGGCTTGATTCACAAACTAGATAAAGAGAGAGTCCATAAAGTAAGGCGTAATATGGTGTTCACAAACTACGACCCCATAAAGCAGTGGTGTAATATCGTATTCAAAAATTAGAAAGAGAGTTCATAAAGAAGGGCGTCACCTTCACAGACTAGATAATGAGACAGTCCATAAATCAGTGGCATCAGTTACCCCGTGAAATGGGCTTGACTCACGCACTAGATAACGACTCCACAAAGCAGTGGCTTAATATGGTGCCGTGCCCTGCAGACGGGCGTCCTACACACCGACCTCCGGCTCCTCAGACGGCCCCTCAGAGGGGCCTCCTTGCGGAGTTCTTCGCTACCCTCTGGCCTGACAACTTCGTCTATCAGGAGCCTGCGTGAGTGTTCCCTCTGCGGTATCTTGTGTGTCTTTGCGGTGCTGTCTGGTCTCAACTGAGCTACTCTATGCGTTATTTTTATTACTGAGTTTTCCCGCCGTTTTCGAAACTCAGACGAAATCGCGGTGTGCTTTGGTAGTGATGTAGCATGTAGCACTTTGATATTTTTGTTCGCGCGAGCCTGCAGGAAATTCACGCTTTGGTGCTCAGGAAGCTAAATCTCAAACCATAGAAGAAGTAAAATACTATCTCGTGCCTTACTTTTTGTACCATAGGGAGATACTTTTTTGCCGCCGTTGAGAGCTGTATTTTCGATCTAGGTAATATTTTTGTGCAAGGGTAAGGGCTTCTTACCCTGAAGAGTAAGGAGCCCATCAAGACGGGCGCCTGCTGTCGCCTCCCTGAACAGCCTCTTGCATCCTTCCACTTGCAGCGGTTGCTTCACGGACTTCTGTAAACTCTGGCTGTGCTATTTATATTTATATTTTCTTCTGGTGTTCATTGTCTTGTTACTGCCAGTGAGCTCTTGCATCTGGCCGAGCCGGCTCCTCATGATGCTGCTGCTGCTGCACCTGCTCCAGCACCTGCTCCTGCACCTGCTCCTGCACCTGCTCCAGTACCTGCTCCTGCACCTTCACACCCAGCTGATCCCCCTGCTGCTGCTTCTCCAGGTAACCCGTGCTTCGTGAAGTTCTAATAGTTAGAACGAGGAAAGTTAAAATGTTTCCCCTCAGAGGGATGCAACTATTTTATCTGTGGGAATAAGCGCTCCCAAGGGGAATATGTGCGGGGGCCCGACCTGAGAGTTTGGTAGGCCTTTTTTTTGTTGGAATAAAGTGTTTTTTTTATTTTTTATTATGGACTACCTTTTTCTTTTTATTATGGACCATCTTTTTCGGTTCACTGCTGTCTGCTTTTTCATCACATTCAACTTTCTTCTTCAACTTCTGTCTTGCTTTCTAACCTTCCTTCTCAATTCCCTGTTTCTTTGCAGATGGGATTCTGTGCAGAAACACACCTTGTGCATAGATCCCGCGTTCCTTCATCTCTATTCTAAATGGTGCTCTCATGCTTCCTCTCTTAATACATTTTGTTCTGGTAACGGAGGCTTTACCTCACTTATAATCAATCAATCAGTTGAATTCATGGATGAATTTCAGCTGAACTCTATGACTAAGGCCAGTGTTACAGCGTTTGCGTGAAGTTCTGACTCGTGTTCAGCCACCCTTGTTGATTTTTGGAGTTTACTTAGCGTCGGGTAAAATCATTGGCTTCGTAACGAACCTGTGCTAAGGTATACCAGCGATGATTGTACGAGCAAGCATTCTCGTGCCTCGAACATCCAATGCTGTGTGTGAAGAAACACACGAACAAAGCCTAATGTCAAGTGTCTCGCTCGCGAGTAGCTTAGTTCATTTAAAAAAATTGGTGGATTAAACTTATCAGTTTCAAATATAAGTGGGAAGCTTTTCTTGGAGAAACTATATTTACCTGGACAAAAGAAGGAACGCGACGCCCTCTGACTCTGTTTTGCCGATCTGTCTGATGCGCCAGCGAATAAAAAAAAAATTTGTTTTGTCCAGTATAAAACTATGTATTTTGTTAAGTTTACAAAAGAACTATGACGGGTACAAGACGTATCCGTGTGTACGTTTTAACGAAACTCAATATTCCTGAGAAACGTTACCTATCGAGGCTCTTATCATGTCTGTCTGATAAACCGTAAATGAGGGAAATTTTCGTGCGTAGGACTTATTTTCTTGCCGTGATCATTTTAAGGGGATCGTTAGCAAGTTTGCTGCCTTAATAATAACGTAAGTAATTCAGTTCTTTATTTTGGCTTGTTTTATTTAGCACCAGCAGCGCGGACATTGTCTCGATAGCGGTCAAACTGTGCTTCGCTTGCACTGTAAACGAGTGTGGCTTCAGTTCTCTCATTTCGCAGATGGAGGTGCTGCTGCTGCGACAGCTGAGGGTGCAGCTGCTGCGACAGCTGAGGGTGCAGCTGCGGCTGCTGAGGGTGCAGCTGCGGCCGGCAGCCCAGCAGCTGCGCTGGAGTCGCTTCTGTTCTTCCTGGACTCAGCGCGGACTCTGTTAGACTCGACGCTGATGCGCGTGCGCGAAGGCGAAGAAGCAGGGGATGAAGGTGGAGAGAGTGTGGAGTGGGGCGCGGGAGGGGAGGAGAGTGAGGGGGGAGATCAACCCGTGCACGATGATGACTTCAATGAAGACCAAGACCAGCAGTAACGTAATCGTACTGCATTCTATGAGATGCGTGTTACGGTAACATAAAGGGTATTCAGTCGTATTGTATTTTCTGAGATGAAGATGAGATGCCTATTAGCTGTCAACCAGCTTTAGCTACCCTCTTAGCTTGTAAATTCAGGAAATGACACGCTATTCTTTGTATCACTTCTAGACAGTTCAGAAACTGAACTCAAGCAGCTTTGTGAATGCTCATTACGCGGGGACACTTTCCCTGTCCAGACGACATTGTAGGACTTAGTTCTACAATGTGGTCACTTGATCGTGACGTAAATATTTTTTTCTTCTGCGCTTTGAATCTGCATATTTTATTGCTAATTTAATGTATTTTGATGATCCTTTTTCTGCCGTTGCCGTGACGAAGCAGTAAAGATTCAAAATTGCTCTTTTTACTGGCTAAATTGGTTTTAGTGCGCATCTGAACAACGATGGTAATGCTTATTATACAAATGAAAAGTGCGTTCTTGGGATCATTTGCTCCAAATTTTCGCTTTGTCGATAATTCTTGTCCATGAATGATAAGTTATTGGCAAAATTGATAACATCATGCATTTCCTTGAAACTTCATATGTGCAGGGGTAATAACTTCCCAATTGCTTGGATGCTGATGAGAGCATTGATCCTCAACCCTTGAGGCTGCGTAGCATTTAGCATAGGTGCATTTGAGGAACTGGTAGGCATGGAGGAAAGCAAGCCTAAATGCTTGAGATTAATTTATCGAGATTTACATATTCAAACAAAGAGTTTTCTCCTATTTTTATGAATTGTGCGTTGTCTGGAAAAAATCAGGACCCATGTAAAAAAGCTATAAAAGTCAGTAGGTGCTCGGCAGAGCTAGGATTGGTGGCCTGCTTAGGGACATCTGAGCAGGCAACGCCCCAAGGATGAGTGTCCAAGAAGCGCGACTTCTGGCATTAATTGCCCCTTAAACGTCTGCATTTTTGTACTCAATATTACGGTTATCACAACCACCGTCACTAAACTGGCGCCGGCATTAGGTAATCACTGATATCAGGATGAGGAAGGAACTGCCACTCGGCAGTGAACTCCAAAGAACACATTAGGGGACTAATTTAACGAGAAATGCAATATATTGAGACTATTTTCGAAAGAGGACCGTAGAGTCCACGTGGGCGTTAAAGGGTTAATTATGAGCTAGCGGAAATTTGAACCGCCACGCTGCATATGCGCATCGCTACATCGTTTTTAGGAGCTAACCAGTTTTTCATCTTTGAAACTCCTTACTTTACGATGCTTCAAATTGGTGCTTCTTTTTGAATTAAGTTAATTCATGTGATTCATTGGTTTCTATAATACATGATACAGTCAGACGTACTTCGGTCGAACAGGGAACCATGTTTTTTTTCCTTTCCCTAATCGGAAGAAATACGAGGCTCGAACCCTCAACCTCCCACTTGGAAGGCGAACACTCTAACCACTTGACCACGGGGACCGCAGGTGGGAGGGCGGTAATGCGTTGTAGCTAACGCACTGGTGTTGTAGAGCTCGGTACTTACGATGCTGTCTGGTGCATTGCTTATGGCGCAAGCATGCTGGGTGCTCCTCTCCGCATGTACACGCTTTTTTGTTACTTAGTTTTTATATTTTTTTTTTGATGACATTCATTTCATTGTAAAACCGCCACGTAGTTCTGTAACTTTCTGTATAATTTTTATTCTATTTATTATTTAGGTGTGTATTAATATATTTTAGAGGCTTCCCACGTGTGTTCATTCGTGTGATTGTCTAAGGTGCTGATGCATTATCTTTACGCGTTAAATGTTTCGTTTCTGGCTCATGTACGCTGCTCAGTTCATTTCTTGACTGGTGAACGAGGTTCGTTCCTTGCCTACATTTCTGCCTCATTCACAGCCTCACCGCGAATGCTAACGGTTGGTTTGGTTAGGTTGTAAGTAGCTGAATAGGGAAATCGACTTTACTGCTCGAATACGTTTATATTGTTCCTAATAAATATAAAAAATACAACTGCACTATAACTTTTCACCTCGTATGATAACAGCTTTTTTAAATCTGTCGGGAAACAGATGAAATATCATTAATTTACACCGGTACGTGAATGGGCAATTTACCTAGTGGTACAAATATGGCCCAATACTTGGGGAAGGCGTTAACGGGTTATGTGGGAGAAGCATTGCTAGGTAGTAGCTGAAACAACACGTTCGCTATTGCTACGGACTTTTGAGGGGGAGTTCCAGCACGGGTGAGACGCTCGGCCAAAGAGGGGGAGGGCTGCTGGAACCCCCACTTGGAGGCTTAGCTAGTGCAATTCATGATTACCTAGTATAAGCTAGGGGGGTCCATGGTTGCAAATTGCTGGTGACCCTGGTGGAAACCCAACCCTAAATGTATTATTATTATTACTGCTACGGGATAGGTAGAGTGGAAGAAAACCCCGTTATTGCGTGTTAACGTGGTAACTGCACTTACACAATTTTACAACTAGCGAAGTTGCCGATGTTATAGAAGAACAAAAGTTGCTTGAAAGTTCTCTGAGCTGGATCAAGCGAGAAAAACGATGATAAGAAAAGATCAGAAGTCCTACCTCATTCTTGCTCTGCTCCGTTCCCATTATGTGTCTGGCATGGCTATGAGTGCTTGCAGATTCCTTGAAAAGAATGGACAGAATAAAAAAAGGTCAAGTAAATAATAATAAAGGAATAGAACTAAAACTATTTTCGTTTCCATGAAAATGTATGTCCGATGAATCAAGACTAATAAAGCAATCAAGTTGAGGAGCAACGTCTTGCGTCTGTAGAAATATTTTGATCTGGTAGTCAAAAGCTCATTTTTGAATTTGTATCGTGAGTGCTGAAATTTTTGTTGAGGATGTACAGTTAGTCGCGGTTGAGAGAACGGCAAACTGCCGAGAAAATAGGAATGAAGCCTCAGTCAGCAAAGGGAGGAGGGATCGAGCCCCCAATCTACAAAGGGAGGAGGGGTCGAGCCCCCAATCTACAAAGGGAGTAGGGATCGAGCCCCCAATCTACAAAGGGAGTAGGGATCGAGCCCCCAATCTACAAAGGGAGTAGGGATCGAGCCCTCAATCTACAAAGGGAGGAGGGATCAAGCCCTTAATCTACAAAGGGAGTAGGGATCGAGCCCCCAATCTACAAAGGGAGGAGGGATCGAGCCCCCAATCTACAAAGGGAGTAGGGATCGAGCCCTCAATCTACAAAGGGAGTAGGGATCGAGCCGCCAATCTACCAAGGAAGGAAGGATAGAGTCCCCAATCTACAAAGGGAGAAGGGATCGAGCCCCCAATCTACAAAGGGAGTGAGGATGAAACAATCTACATTAGGGTGTAGGTATAAGGCCACAATCTAGAGAGGGAGCAGAGATGACGCTGCACCGCTTTGCCTCACATTTGCAGAAGTGCCATTGTGATGCAGAGTGGTGCAAATATTATGCAGAGCGATAAAAATGTGATACAGAGGCACTATTGGCATCAGCAATAAAAAGAAGTCCAGTGTTGGCCTGGAACAGTGAAGCCGACGCTCATTGCAGTCCTTAAGTGACTAGTTTATTGTACCACGGAACTCTTGTGCGTCATCGAGCCAATCAATCTCTGTGTCACAACTCTCCGAAAACAACTGACGTTGAATTAGTTATTGAATCTGCTAGTATAACCTGCCGTTTGCGGTCTGTGGACTGAATAGAATTCTTTCTTGAAATAGGACGGATTGATCCTTCCAAGTCATGCTTCGAATACCATTTTGGTTCACAAAATCCAATGGTCTACTCAAGTCTGCTAATTCACTCGCTTCATCCAATGTTTCAGCCGGCTCTTAGAATCAAATTTAGTCTTCTTTTCAACTTGCTGGTCAACGTCTTCTACAATTACCTTCTATCTACGATACCGAATATTGGAGCTTTGTTGTAATTATTCTCTGAATTTTTTTTTTTTGTTAAAACCCAAAATACGGTCATTCCTATGTAACTGCGGACGTACGACAGCTCTTTGGCTTGGAGCCGCCCTTAACTGTACTTACTTTACCTTAGCCGTCATAGCCGTGTAGCTTTCGGACCTGACTCCGTGCGGGAAACGCGGGTTCGAGTCTCGGCGCTGGTGGCGATTTTCTCTGTTGGGTATAGGAGAAAAAATTCTAAGCACAATACCCCACTCTACCCAGGTGTCTGAAATGGGTACCGATCTTTGACCGGGGGAAAGCGTCATGGCATCCTGGTGTTAGTTGTAAGGCAGTTGAAAAACCAATGTAAAAGGTGATATGTATCATGCTTCAATTGGAAATAAAGCATCCGTAGATGCCGATATTTGTTTGTTTTTTGCTTAGACAGTGGACGCGTTCTGTGCTCTCCAATGTCTAGGGTAACTGGCTATTTTCGGTCGCGCTCTGTCGGTTCTAAGACAATCTGGTGAAGTGGCTTGCCTTGTCCCATGCCGCTGGTGGCTGCCTTAAGACCGAGTCAGGTGGTGCGTCATTTAACACTTTGTCTGCGGCAGGTAGAACTGAAGTTTTATATTTAACTCAAATTTAAAGTCCATTGTCGTGAATGATGTTTAAAGTAACAAACATTAACTGGATCGGGCCTTTATTTAGTTTTCATTAAGCGTTTATGAAAATCGAGTTTTTGATTACTGGTCGATGAGCATCATTGTGAAAATTCCCTCCGTATACCACCGGTGGTTCACGTCGCACTCAAAGTGTTAAAGGTGCTGCAGGCTGTGAGACCACGTCAAAGCTGTGATATTCCTGTCTCGTATTTTTCCCAATGTGTCTTGTGCGCAGCTTTTGAAATTATTCTCGCACGCTTGCAGCTAACTTTGGACGGGCGTATTTTCACAGTAATAGTTGATGTGGACGATTTTCTTGAGTGTGATTTTTGCACTGGTGGGTCGCTGATTTTGCTAAAATTGTGTATATAATAAGTAGGATTCTAATGGAGGCTTAACTTTGTGGATTAATATTTAATCCTAGTTTTTATACTTCCCTACTCTTAGTGTTTTACCAAATTTTATGAGAATGTTTATTTTTGCATGCAAGCCTTTCTACTGAGCCTTCGTGCTTCGTTTCTTTCGATTCTGCAGCGTGAGATGCTCTGTATGGGTAGTTTTCTATCGCTCAATGAAAAGAAAAGAAAAACAATTTATTTTCAATCAAGTATTATATGAAATGTTGATACATTGGTTTTTAAAACACCTTAACATTAACATCCTTAACTGATAATAACACATTGGTATCGTAATACCCTTGTAAAATGTTGAATCAAAAGCAATGATCCCTAGTGCTGTGGTTGACCACATGCTCGGTTTTGAGAGCTTCTGGATATCTTGCCGGTGCCTTCATAGGCTTCGTAGACAAAGTCTTGTATTTTCAAGACTTGGTCGCTAAGAGTTTTTTGACGATATTTTTTACCGTATTGGGCTGAACTCCTTGTGAATAGTTTTCTGTTTTTTAAACAGCTATACAGCATTTTGCTGGCTGCTCGTAGTGCTCCCTGTCGAAGACAGAGCGGAGATTGAGTTGGTGTACAGTATAACACAAGCTATTGGTGCTGGTACAGTACATGGTTGCGACGCCTGTAGTTCAGACTGAGACGGTTAATTTATCGTGTGATATTTGTAGCGCGTGCTTTTATTAAATTCAATTTTTGTGTGCTAAGTTGTAAGTTTTCGTTTAAAGAAGAATTTTATTTCAAGTCACCACGTATAATTTATCCTTCTTACATTTGAAGACAACGTCTTCGTGTGATTGCAAAAGGCCAAGAAAGGCGCACATGTAGTGCCAATGACTGAATGAATAATTTTTGCCCTCTATTAATAGGACGCAGCGAGAAGTACTAATGTGAACGACAGCCATTCATCCCCTGGGATAGTATAGGAAAGGCAGTAGGTTTAGGGTTGTTAAGCCGCCGTCACACGGAGACCAAATGGTAACGTTTCATCACAATTGTCTACAGTCAGCGGTACAAATCGGTCTTTCCAGCGCCACGAAACCGTCAGATTTCAGCCTTAGTTAATCATGGTATGACGAAGTTTGTCCCAAACTGAGGCTTAAATCTGACGATTTCGTGGCGCTGGACACACCAATTTGTACCGCTGACTGTAGACAATTATGATGAAACGTTACCATTTGGTCTCCGTGTGACGGCGGCCTTAGGTTTGCACATCCCATGCTATAGGAACTGGAGCCTCCGTTTGAGATGCTGTTCGGTACCTCGGCTGCAGATTGGCTTCCGCGACTCCCTCAATGAACACATTAGGGAGAAAATTCAACAAATAATACAATGGCGTAGTGAACTTGCTTCATGTAAACAGCTATGCTCAATTTTCATTAAAATGAATTTCTTTTATTTGAGCGGCGACAGACAAGCATGTGTTCGTGTGGTTGACTAGACAGAATGTTTCATGAGTGTCAGCAATCCGCGACTCCACGTGTCTCATTCTTTGTCTTAAAATATTGTCTGTAAAATATCCAAATGTCAAAATTCAAAGGTAAAATATCAGATAAACTTTTGACTTAACATTTAAACTAAATATTTAACATAAAATATCAAATAAATAATTGAAATATAAAATCAAATAAATATTTGACATAAAAAGCAAATAAATTTGATACATGCCATAAAATATTTAAAATATGTATTTGACTTAAAAAATTTAAATGAATATTTGATTTAAAATATCAAATCAACATTTGACATAAAATTTCAAAACCATGTTTGATTTGTTTCTCATTCTCGTGGAGCGCGCCAGACCCGCGACCTCGACATCAAACTTCCAGTCGCTACGAAGACATCTGTTCTCTACACTCGGCTGGGATAAAATTCCTCATTTGAAACCCTCAAGGCTATCATTCTTTAAAACATGTGCGATTCGTACAGCGATGGAGAAGTAAAACGTGTACATAAGATACAAAAATTTGTATTTAAAATTCATTAACATGGGGGAACATTTTTCAAATTTTCACTACAAGCAGAACAACAAAAAACGGATAACAGTTTGCTTGACGGACATTTGTAAGATTATCTCTACTTTTCTACGAAAATCTTATGGTGCTACTTTTTGAGACGGAAGCTTGTTTCCAGGCCTCTGCAGTAGTCATACACTTTTTTTTCTTTCAGTCTTGCGTTTGTTGTATTTTGTGTGATCGCGCGCGTCGTCGTGGCAGAGTACGGGTAAAATTCGAAGGATTTTTTCCTATGTGTTGTGCGTAAATAAACAATTTCAGCGCTATAGTTTTTGCGTGTGAGGGATAAACCGGGTAAATAAATGACAGAGTATGGGTAAAATACGGAGAACTTTCCCCTACGTGTTTAGTGTGAATAAAAAATTCCAAGTTTCACGCTACGCAACAGTTTGCGTGCGAAGAATAAATCGGGTAAATAAATCCCTAAATTCAGCGATGGAATAACAGTTACAGTGTTACGCGGTCGCGTATACAGGATACCGATCCTACGACAAAAGTATCTTACGTACCATAGCTGACAAAACTATGTATATAGAGGTTTAAAAATTCTCACTCCAACGTGTGACAAATGATCTATTTTACTGCTGACGAAACGGACGGACTTTATACACTTGTGCGTTAAGGCACTTTGATTTTAATGATTTTCAAATGGCTTTTTAAAAGTAAGTAGTTTATCTTTAGCGTTATAAGGCCTCTCTTGTAAGGTAATATGGTTTCTTCTCCTATTTATTAAATCAAAATCGAGTGAAAATAAGTGGGTTCTGCTTAGAGTGTTCAGCCCGGTAGAAAAGACGAAGCAAGTCACATTCCAAGCAGAGAAGATCCTTCCATATAGTATATGACCTGTTCTATTCAAGTAAATATCGATTCCTTCCACAAAACTGCACATCGAACCCTTTTTTTACAAAACCTTTTCTGACTCCAAGCCTTCACAGCACCTTCCTTACGCCTGGGACCCCGTGCTTCTAAAACATGGGTTCCTTCATCATTTTCTTCTCCATCCCTCCATTTCCAGTAAAATCCAAGCCACAGTTTCAACAAGAGTGCAACAGTCATCAAGTCTCGCTCTCTCTCCTCTATCGCTACAAAAATAACAACGTGATCGCTCAGCGCCGTACAACAGCTCTACGAAATCTCACTTAAGATTTCCTTGGGCCGCCGTCACACGGAGACCAAATGGTAACGTTTCGTCATAATCGTCTACAGTCAGCGGAACTACTCGGTCTGTCCAGCGCCACGAAACCGTCGGATTTCAGCCTGAGCTTGGGACCAGTTTGGTCAAACTAAAGCTGAAATCTGATTGTTTCGTGGCCCTGGACAGACCGAGTAGTGCCGCTGACTGTAGATGATTATGATGAAACGTTACCATTTGGTCTCCGTGTGACGGCGGCCTTAAACTGATCTCTCCAAAAGTAAGTTAACATAAATAGGAGTTGTGCATGACCCATCCTTTCAGGTGCACATGAACAAATAAAATCATTAGTACGAGTTGCTATGAAATGTTTTTAGTTTTTTCGTACATTTACGACAAAAGAAACACGCACAGTACAAATCAATAGGGAACAGTTCTGGAATGCATTAAGTATTTGCACATTTAGCACCGTATGAAAGTTGAGCCAATTGACCCATAAGCCAAATAATCAGATTCTCTTAAGTAATAGTGAGCAAATAGTGAGCTTCAATTATTAGCTGGGCCTGTCGCTAACAGTTCAATCATGCATATTCTGTGAAATATATCAAGTAGAATCATCCATTCTCACCCAGCGGAGCATTTTTACAATTAGCGTGAAGATGGTACCCAGTGAATTATAGCCCCTCATAACAATTTTTAAATACTTACCTGTTGGTAAGGGCAGAACAATATTGGAGCATTTTCACAAGTGGCGTAAAAATTGTACCCAGAGAAATTTGGAGCCCTGTTAACAATTTATTAATATTTACCTGTGTGTAAGGGCCTAGAAATACTGTATTACAAATCAATACCAGCGAACGTTCTATCATCAAACCGAAAATGTAGCTCTGCCGCCAGGCTGAACAGTGCCAGATTGTCATGAAACTGCTGTTGTGGAACCCTGTAGCATTAAATGATTCATTGCAGACACTGAGTTGCTAAAATGAACAGGCTGAGCCAAAGATGACGCTTAGGAATGGTCACCGCCGACACAACTTGACACCGACAGGACGGCTGTCACGTCACACGACGGCTGTCACCGCCGACACAACTTGACACCGGCTGTCACGCTTCACTCGCACACGAGGGCTAGAGTCTCCTCAGGATTGGCGAGGTAGTCGATGATGCCCACGAGACTTGCGTACGTTCCAGTGACGAAGCCAACCAGTCCAAACAACACGATTAGTACAGCCTGGAAAAAAAAATTAAAAAATTATCGGTGTGTTTTATCAATGTAGGCGCCATATATCATGCTGTCAATGCGAGCATGATTGAAATGATTCGGCAATTGTCTTTCTGTTTGGTAAAAGAATGTCAGATTTAACACCCATATTCGATTTCTTTTATCAATGTAAACCCAGCATAATATTTAAAAAAATGAAACAAACAATTTATTTACCGCAGGTGATACAGAGGTAGAATGTTCAGGCTAATACAATGGTCAGACTAGAGTATAGCTACCTGTGGGCCCGAACAAGTCCAGCGACTTGTAGGGCATCCTACCGTCACATTATTTTAAGATGTACAATAATGTTTAACCTAATTCACTTAACCTAGTTTCGCATTAGACTGATCACTGTGATAATTGACATTTAATGCTGTATTGTACAATATAGGTCAAATCGGCTTTATTTAACAAGCAATATATTCGATAAAACGGTTATGAACAGACTGAAGATCGGATATGTTACCTATGGTAAATCACATTATTTGGACCAGACATGCATGAGGCATGATGTGACTTGATGGTCTCACACGACTAGTATTTTGATAGGAAGTGAAATTCAAGATGTCTTTT
>JACJUY010003888.1:0-34585 GCA_014220935.1 Platorchestia sp. MABIK | reverse complement strand
GGTTTTATTTTTATCAGTTCCGTGCCAAGCTTCTATTCCGTATTGCAAGTATGGAGAAATGAGCGTTCGGTTGATCATTTTCAAAGCTTCTTCAGGCAGGAAATTTTTAACTTTAATAATATGTTTTCAATGAGAGCCCGATTGACATGATTGTATTACAATCTTGTAATGCATGAGGCAATCTTGTAATGCATGAGGCAATCTTGTAATTTACGAGGCAATCTTGTAGTGCACGAGGCAATCTTGTAATGCATGATTGCATAAATGCATTCAGGTATGAGTGCGCGAGTCGTGGCCGAGTGTGTACAGCTGCTCTCATCTCACAGGTTGCTTGCGTACGGTAACTCATTCTGCACTTGACAAGCTCGTGACAACACACACCTCATACACCGAGCTAAGACAGAGTGCACGCGTGTAAACACACTCCTTGTGCACACATCGCGTGAGCGCATCGTATGCACACGTACGTATACGTAAGTACACCGCTCACTCCTTACCTTGACCAGGCATCTCACACATCTGCGCGAAGCACCACACACAAACATCAAGGGCCAAATTCTAATGGTTTAACATGAAAAATATATGAATTTAAAATCGATTCTCACTGGATATTTAACCTGAAAATCGTGGCTAAGCCCAAAACATGGAAAAAAATAATTTTCTCTCCCATCTTGACATGACCTCTTGACACACCTCTAAGACCCCTTGACACACCTCCAAGACCGCTTGAAAAACCTCCAAAACCGCTTGACACACCTCTAAGACTGCTTGACACACCTCCAAAACCGTTTGACACACCTCCAAAACCGCTTGACAAACCTCCAAGACCGCTTGACACACCTCTAAGACCGCTTGACACACCTCCAAAACCGCTTGACACACCTCTAAGACCGCTTGACACACCTCCAAAACCGCTTGACACACCTCCAAAACCGCTTGACAAACCTCCAAGACCGCTTGACACACCTCCAAGACCGCTTGACACACCTTCAAGACCGCTTGACACACCTTCAAGACCGCTTGACACACCTTGATGAGGACGAAGTTGTGCCGGCCGGTGTCGGGCCAGATTGTGACCAGGTGCACGAGAGGCGGGAAGATCACCGCCAGAGTGGACGAGCTCACGGCCCCCACCAGGTTGATGAACAGGCCGATGTTTGGAATGATGGCTGCCAGCGTGACTGGCCCGGCAACACCGTAAAAATTAAATTAACACTGCGACGTGAGCCACCGGTGGGCACACGAGAAGTTTTCATAATGCTGCTGACCGACCCCAGCATGGTCACAAGCTCAATTTTCATAAATACCTAATGAAAGCTGAATGAAGGCACGATAAAGTTAATGCTTGCTATTTTCAACATTGCTTACTACAAATAGAGTTGAATGTTAAACTTCAGCTTTACCTGCCTCAGTTGAATTACAGATTGATTTGATGAATAAGTTGTCTCGTAAAACGAGAATAAAAACTCCTGGAGAAATGAAGCTGATTGTAGAGGATAAATTGCTTCATTTAACAATAACGGTAATTACTTGAGGCACAGATTTTAATCAAAGAGAAGTTGCTCGAAAAGCAAGAAAAACTTTGTAGAAGATAAAAATTGATACTTGATGTTAAAGTTGCATCACGGAAAAAATCATAAAAATTGCTTCGTGGACATAATTTGACTACAGTTGTAAATTTTTCAATTGAATTGAAAGAGAGTTCGATAATGAATTGAAAGTTAATTAGAACTGCCAATGTTCGTGAAAATAATTGTAGCGTTTTAATATATTGAGAAACGACGTGAAAACCATCAGTATATGTGCAAATCAAAGAGTTAGGATTGAATACTGAATCTTTCCCTCTAACCCAATATTAGATACCTTATATTCGACCCTGTAGTTTATACATGGCTCACTGTATTTCATAAATTAGCATGTTTCCTCGCGGGTCTGATGTTTTTCTGTCCAAAAAATCATGAAACAAAAGAAGAAGGGTTTTTACGAACACCCCAGTCGTTTGCGCAATGAATGCGAGCATATCTTAGTTATGCACCTGAACTGACGAATAAAAACTGCTGTTTTGAAATCAACTATTTGTGAAAAAAAGTTCCAAGAATGAAACCTAGATTATGACAAATTTTCTCACTCTCTGATGAATGTAGTCGCATACCCTCCACTTGTACAATATAACCATTATTCACTAAGAGGATGCTAATAGGGTCAGACCGATTCAGTGATATTGTCATTTGCGACCTAACCTTCTGTCAATCGCACACAAAGAAGTAGATTTCCAGCTTCTCCGCTCAGGAAATGGGAGTTCACGCCCAACCATCAGCACGTTGACATCCCACTTAACCTCTGTGCTATCTTCAGTTAGAATGACCACCTTTTGGCCATTTACGAGACCGTTCAACATCATCATGGCTGAGTAAGAGGCGGTAGCTCCTTGGGCTGGCGGCTGCGGTGGGCGCCGCGACTGCTTTCGCGCTCTGCTGAGGATGGGTGAGACGCTGCTGCCGTGTCGCTTGGGTTGTTAGACTGCGGGCCTCTAGTGCTACCACGAGCTGTTGGCCGCCTCGACAACTTCGCACCGACGGCACCGACATCACCCTCGTGGACGTCCTGCAGACCATGCATCGCAGCGGAGGCTACGGAACCCGTTCGCGTACGAGGGGGGTCGCAGTGGCAAATAGCGCTGTGTACGGTCGACCCTTCGTAGCGAATCCTCCATCCTAAAACGATGTCGGTTCCCCACTCCATCCTCCCTACAAATTCAGTGTTGGTCGATGCGGGCTTTAGGTCTCTATAGAGAGAAGCGATTGAGCTGGAGCAACTTATTTCTAATGTAAAACTATAACTGATTGCTACCTTATTGCTAACTTATTGCTAATGAAATCTTGTTGTTACCTCATTTCTAATATAACACTATTGTTAACTTATTGCTAATTTACGAATATAACGCTATTGCCGACTTATTGCTAATTTATTGCTCATTTGTAATTGTAAGAACTGCTAAAATATTGCTAGTATATTGCTATTTTCCTAATTTACGTAATACGTAAAAAATCCTTGAATTCAACCTTTTTCTCGTTTGTCTTACGATACCTATAATAGAATAATCTTTGCTTCCAGCTCACACCCATCCGCTTCCTTGAGGTCATTATTAACCAAATTATTTGTTTGCAGCCCGATCTCGACCTTCCTACTCGTGTGTGCCGGTGGGTCAGCCGGGGTCCTGCGCTACCAAACCGTCATGGCTTGGTTCTCCCCGACTGGCGAGGGGCAGTTGTGCTGCCAGTGTAAACCTAAAGCTGAACTTTAAAACAGTAAATTACATTACACTGATGCGAGACTTTTCCTTCACCCGCCGTCATTTTCGATACCACTGGGTATGCGACGTTAGGATGTGATGAATCTAATTGTTCATTGTTTGGTAAATTGGAGCTTTCATACGCACGAATTTAATGTTTGACACATGCACCAAGTGTTGTATTGAGCGAAATTCAGATACGATGCGCGATATCCCAGTGCTATGACCCTCTCCTATAAATATTGCCAATTTACAAGTATCCCGAGGACTTTTTCCCATAAGATAATTTGAAAGGGAATAAAAATGCCTCACACGTCAGTAGGACCAAAAAAGTGATGATGATGCACCGTGCCAGCATCTTGTAGGCCGGCCTGGATATTCTGTCAGTAACTAGAGGCGTGATGATGTTGGAAGGCACGTAGAACTGGATGGGGTACGTCAGGAACACCGCTAAGCCCATCAGTAGCTTCACGCACTGCGCCAACCTGTTAACAAAAACATGCCGTGTAATTTGAGCTCCTGTGCAAGAACTGGAGAGCCACTAGCCCTTTACGGCCGAGTGGGACGAATTCGTCACACTCGGGAAATTTGAAAATTTAAAAATTCATCACACAAGCTTTTTATGTGCTAGATTACATGCTGAGCTGCTAGCAAATGAATGTGACGACTTAGATACATTTTGAGCATCGTGAGCAAAATTGGCGCAACAATGAACTTTGTTTCACTTTGAATTATTAAAAGAGCTTTGTGTGTGTGCGACGTATGGTTTGCAGCACTTCTATACTGGTTGTGCATAGAATTCAGAGCGTAAAGGGCGAGAGCATTCGTACTGAATATATTCCATGGAAATTTTTAAAGTGTGAAGAAACTACTTCAACTTGCATAAAACAACGTGACCATTATGAATATTACAAGATTTTGTATTGAAATTCGCATCGTAAATGTAACGAACAGTGTTTCGTCACAGAACACCATTTACGTTTGTTTTTGGTTTTGGGCCTTGACGCGCACTCAGTATCAAGTTTATACTGTTATAAGACTTACCCAAGTGAAAAATGCAGCCGTAACTTTTGATGTCAGCCGAATTATCCATCACAGGGCATCAAACAGTACTTTTGTGAGACTCATTGCGATTGCCGCTGGGAGACAGACAATTTCGTTACCTCAAACACTGGCTATCAATGCAGTGTATTGTGTTACTGGACGACGGACATTATAGTAGACCGAAAAAAAATCCTTGAGGCTCTCTTGCTTCAATAATGCGTTGTCTTAAATTTAGAGGTTTTAAAAATAATTATAAAACATTCAAGGTTTACCCATCATTTCCAACATGTTAAGCGATTATCACGGCGATAATACTCAGTGAAATTGAAGTTCAACTGGTACCACTTGGGTGCGAAGTTCAACTGGTACCACGTGGGTGCAAAGTTCAACTGGTACCACTTGGGTGCGAAGTTCAACTGGTACCACGTGGGTGCAAAGTTCAACTGGTACCACGTGGGTGCAAAGTTCAACTGGTACCACGTGGGTGCAAAGTTCAACTGGTACCACGTGGGTGCAAAGTTCAACTGGTACTAAGTGCAAGGTTTGAGTATCTCGGTTGGCACAACTCGACGGCCACGCTGGCAGAAAGAAACAAACAACAAACATCGGCATCTTAGGATGCTTTATTTCCAATCAAGCCTGATACATATGATCTTAAGCATTGGTTTTTCAAATGTCTTATAACTAACACTATATATAGGACACCATGACGGTTCCCCCGTGAAGCCGGTCCCCATTTCCGACACCTGGGTCGAGTGGGGTATTGTGCTTGAGCTTTCCCTTATACCCAACGGGAAAAATCGCCGCGCCAGTGCCGGGATACGAACCCGGGCCTCCAACATGCAAGGCCGATCCCTTAACCACTGTACCACAGCGAGCGGGTACAGTGGTCAAGAGTCGGGTCACTTGCCCAGTCTCGAATTGCTGCTTAACTCTCATACCGTCAGGTACTAATCACCCACAGATTAGTTTATAAGATAGTTTAGAACCCTAGACAGGAAAAAGTATTTTGAAATATGGCTGATCCACAAGTACTGCAGATCATTAAAAGTGCGTACGAATGTACGCTTTACAATATTAATCATATTCTGATACAAAATGTGAAATCAGAATACAAATTGTGTTAATTAATTTTGCCATACTTTTTCGCTTTCGAGGGTCTTCAACTAATCACACGCAGGCCAAGCCTATGTAGAGAATGAGCTAAAAGTTATCAGCCGCATCTCACAGTTCTCCCGGCGGCAGGTTGAGCGTGATGGAGCCCTGGACGTCGTCTCCGTACTGCAGGTAGCCGAAGTAGCCGACGGCGGCGAACAAAATCACCACCATCGTCATGCCGCAGTTCAAAACGCCCAACTTCCCCCCGAAACTGCTCGGGTTCTTCATCTTATTCTCCAGAGGTAGGATCTGCGCGATGAAGCATTTGATATTTCAGGTACAAGAGGTCAAGAAGATTTTATTATTGCAAGGGACGTTTTTTGTTCCCAGTGGAACGAATAACTTGTAAAATACTTGAAAATGTAAATTTTTTGTGAGTAAGGTTGAAATAAGCGTAAATCCACGTCGCAGACATGTGTGAAATGAATGTCAGGAAAATTTAAAACCGCTGGAAATCTCTCAACGATAGTACCAATGTTTTGCGTTGATAGAAAGAAAGAAAATTGAAAACAGTTTATTTCCAATAAAGATGATACAAAACACATATCATTGGTTTTTAAGATATCTCAAAGTAAGGATCCTTAATTGCTACACACACATGGGTATAGTAATACCCATGTTAATTGTCGAAGCAAATGATCGAGGGCAAAGTTTTCTTTTTGTGACTTAACACGTTGACAGCGATGAGTTAAACTGAAGTTCAATATGCAACTCAAATTTAAAATCAAAAGTTGTTATCAGTTTTGTACATACCAAACATTACCTGAGTCCATTAAATGTTATTAATCTTAAAAGACTGCTAAAATATTTCAAAAGACCCACTGATGGGTCGCATCGCAGCAGGAAGAACTTAAGGAAATTATAACCTAAGACATTTCGCAGCAGGAAGTACTTAAGCAGCACGACCAATCGATGGGTCGTATCGCAAGCAACGTGTCAGTCTAGGTTTGATAAGAAATAGAATACAGACCAGCCCGATGCCCTCGAAGGCGTAGATGGCACTGCTGAAGTAGAGCGGCATCTTCCGCCAGCCGGCAAAGAAGGGACGAGCCTCGGCGTGGCCGCTGCTCAGGTCGCGCACGAGGTAATAGAAGGTGAATACGAAGCCCACCGTCTGTATCAGGCCCGCCGTCAGTGAAATGGGGGTCAAGTACTGTAAAAATGTAGAACAATGATGTCAAGTGCTGGAAAAAGTGTCAAATAATGACGTCCTGTAATGGAAAAAATATGAAAAATGTCGTCTAGTACTGGAAAAAATATCGAAAAATATAGCTAAGTGCTGGAAAAATATAAAAAATGTCATCAAGTACTAGAAGACACGTCAAAAAATGTCTTCAAGGGCTTTGAAAAATATCACGAAATATTGTCAAGCACTGGAAAAATTTAAAATATAAAAAATTTTCTCCAAGTACTGGAAAAAAGATCAAGTAACATCTTTATATACAGTGCCAAGAGAGTGTTGTGGAGCCCAACGAATCAGGGAATAGAGGCGTAGTGCAGCGCACGAACATCTCATCGATGTAAAGAACGCTCTCGGTCATGGGAAACGTCCCTGCGTATCAGAAATGCGCCATAAAGAAAACTGAAAGCCAGAAAATCGCAAAGTGGACACTACTCAATAAACTAGCTACATGGTGAATATTATTCTTGTAGCTATGAACAAACACTGTTCAATATACTAATTACTAAGTGAAAGCTGTTCATCTGGCTAGTTACAGATACTATCTGATTAGCTAGTTACATGGCAAACGCTATTCATCTGGCTAGTTACCGACACTATATTATGTACTAGTTACCAGGCAAACGCTGTTCATCTGACTAATTACAGACACTATTTAAATAATGAGTTACCAGGCAAACGCTGTTCATCTGACTAGTTACAGACACTATATAATTAACGAGTTACCAGGCAAACGCTGTTCATCTGACTAGTTACAGACACTATATAATTAACGAGTTACCAGGCAAACGCTGTTCATCAATAGCTAGTCATAAAATAATCGCTAAGCACCAAACTCAGTTCATTGTGAACGTTCTGCGTAAAAAAACATCACACACTGATCGCTCGTCACGCACGTCTCTTGGCTTACACTACGTGTCAAAAGTACCACTACGCCTAAAAAGTGACACTTAAACAGTACCTCTAAGAGTTGAAAAGTAACACCACGCGGTATAATGTAACACTGTACGCCTTAAAAAGTGACACAACGCGTTAAAAAGTATGTTAATAAGCTCTGTAGATTATATTGAAACAAAACATTGAGCGGGCAATACGAAACTAAACTTGTAGCGGAAGCATCATATGCGTTGTCTTTTGCCTACACTCCATGTAGAATGTAAGGCCGCTACCTACGATTGTATACGGACGGTATGGTCGATAACGTGACCATTCAGGTTAGCCAGATAATTAATAACATTATTTTATTGCTAAATGGAATATGTTCGTACAGATTTGTTGGTAAAGTGAATTTCATCTAATTGTAACGGTACTTTAATGATTAATAACATTATTGTATTGTTTAATAGAATATGTGCTCGTAGAAATGTTAGTAAAGTGAATTTCATATTAATTGTAACGGTAATTTAATGATTAATAACATTATTGTATTGTTAAATAGAATATGTTTACGTAGATTTCTTGGTAAAGTGAATTTTAAATTAATTCTAATGGCACTTTAAGCTCACCTTGAGCTCTGCGATGTAGCACATAAGCAACACAGGCACCAGCATGATGCCCATGTAGCCCATGATCGAGATGCCCGTCCCGCCCGTCATGCATTCTATTGCCTGCACACACGGACTATGTGAGTGTTCGGCTATCTGTTATTATTTCAAGATGTCGTTATTCTGCTGTGAAACTCAATCGCTCTAGTAGAATTTGAAGCTGGAGAAAATATACACTTAAAACATACTTTTTAAAATGAAATCTACGGATGTAGAACGACTTTGCTTTAAAATTTAAAATTTTGACACTTCTCCATCTGATTTAGTCAACGTAAAACTTTCAGATATAGAAGTAAGGAGAACCTAAAATAAAACAGGTTCAAAACTAAAATCTATAACTAAAATCTATACAATCTATAAATCTATATAAATCCACTAAATCTATCTATAAAGCTATAAATTCTGGTAATAGTTTAATCTAAGTTATGTATTGTATACCATGATTATTTGGAAACCAGTCAAAAATTTCAAAAATTATTTTTTTTCTGAGAAGATCACATGAAAAATAAAAATATGATTAGTTGTTCATTACATTCGCACAGGTCACTATCGATGCACTTCATATCGAGGCTGGAGAGAGCTTCTTCCCTCAACACTCATTAGGTACATCGGGTCAACATGTGTACATCGGGTCCACACGTGACCTGCGGACTCTACCCACATATGGTGGCTGCAGCACGCACTCGCACTACCCAGAGCGGGCAGCTAATATTGTACTTTACGACACCACTTGTGACGCGTTAATTGGTGCTGTGAGTGAAGTGTGTGATAATCAGTGCGCATATCTGTGGGTTCCTGTCTATGCTCCCATTTCGAGCGCACGCTGAAAACAAGTGGGAGCTACTTACAAGTTACTAATGCCAATAAAAACAACTGGTCTAACGTGCACCATTCCTGATGATGTTCTCGTGCATCCGTATCTAGCATACCTAGTGGAGTATAAGCACCATTCCTGGTGATTTCTCGAGCAGCCGTATCTAGTATACCTAGTAGAGTATAAGCACCATTCCTGGTGATTTCTCGAGCAGCCGTATCTAGTATACCTAGTGGAGTATAAGCACCATTCCTGGTGATATTCTTGTGCAGCTGTATCTAGTATACCTAGTGAAGTACAGTAGTTCACTCGCCTGGTACACATTCTGCGGCACAAATACGAAGTAGACGCAGCAGAAGCCCAGTTGCGTGATCACCAAAAACGTCGCCATCGTCACTTTCACGGCCTTTGCATATTTACGAACTCCGCTGTGAAGAATATAGCATTAAATAAAGCACGCATTAAAAAGGCATCGAAAAAATAAATTTTCTGAAATTTGATTTAAGAGGTCACGTTAAAACTTTATTTGTACTGAATATCAACAGAAAATATGTTCGTTGAAGGCTACAGCAAAAATTGGCATTCATGAACTGTTCTACTACAGCTAAAAACAGCGAAATATTTGTGTATTCGAAATATTTTGTTCCTAGGATATCGTAAAGTTTATTCTATACCATTGAATACGATTAGGTAATCTGATGTATTTCACGCGGCTTTAACGAGAACTTTTAAAACAGCAAATTTATTTTCAAATTCTTTATTAGAACACTGACCCAATGCTTTAGGTAACTAATTCTAACACGACCACACGTTTCTTTGAGCCGATGTACTCAAATTGAATTGCCCATTTGCCATCACCTCTTTTTTGCCAACTACAGTGCAATGATAATTTTAATGGCCTCTTATTTTCTCTCATTTCAAATCTTCTTTTTAAGCACAAAATCTATTCACAGGCATACCATGAAGATTCCTATTCTATTTTCTATTATGTTCTAATTCGAGGGCATCTGTGAGACGGACTTGACCACGCTTAGCAACAGGATATTTACCTCACGCTTAGCAACAGGATATTTTAAACCCGAGTATCAGTGATATGTTATGGTCAGGTGCGCATAAGTTAAGAATTACGAGGAGAATTTAAGAGGTGGGGTGTCTATGTCACGCTCAATGCACACTCTCCTCTGTTAGAGGAATCTGCGAATTTTTCAGTTTTATATTATTACCAATTTTATTGAATGGTTTACATGCTTTATTGAACCATTTCATTGGCTGTTTCCTCTATTTTTTTTTATTGCTCTAATGTAGCGTATCATTGCTTCGGCACCCTCTTTTACTACATCCACAAATTCTTCTGTTTCTTCAAGCACGCGTCGTTGACTGTCATAAACTTGTTTGTAGATATGTTTTGTGTCGCGCTGACATTGGCAGCGTTTTTCCCATGATACCCAGAAATTTTTCCAACGCAAGTCTTCATCAACTTTGCCTCCTCACGTGCGAGAGCAAGAAGAAGTGAAAAAAACTCGATCTCCCCAAAAACACGAGACTGGGTTAGCACCCAAGTATGGCAGTGCCTGTCGCTCGCAATGCTCCGGAAACGACGCTCTTAGTCCGGAAGGATGGAGGCCTTGGAACTTCATTCCTGGCCTAAACTGCTCTGAACTTGACATGCACTGATCATGTCAAGCAGTCGTAAAAATAAAGTCATTCTGTTCTCCATAATATGACTGAATGCCTGCGCTCAAATGTGCATGTTGTTTTCGATCCCTAAGCACAAATGGTACATGTCTTACCTAATACCTAAGCACAAAAGCAACATGGTCTTATAGACACCTAAGCTCAAAGGGTACATGTTTTAATTAATACATAAGCTCAAAAGCTGCATGTTTTAAAAGATAACATGGAACATAAAGTTCCTATTTAAGTAGTTTGTAAGTGAACTTCCTCATTTGTAATCTATAAAGGAAATCAAGTTTTTAAACGTCCGCCATCTGACAGAACAAAACTAATAACTTATATTTCCTTTTATGCATCCCCGAAGGCTTAGCTGTTCACTGCACTGGCTTCAAGATTTGTTTTTTTACCGTGTGCGTGATCTAAAATAAACATTCGTATGATGTTTTTGTCGAGTGTTGTTGCGGGTGTGAATGCATCAGTGATGCAGCGAACATATGTATAGCTCTGGGTCTTAGAAAGCTGTCATGCTTGCCTTACGCTCAAGTAAAGTTTCCAAATGGATTTTAATAATTTTCTTCTATAACAAATAACTAAAATATCGTCAATTTTAGAGATATTTGGTTTTCAGTCAAAAGAGTTTTTGGGTAAATGCTGTGCAGCTGCCCGCATGTCTTCGAGGTGGAAAAATGTAGCTCCGACTAGCGTACGTAGCATATGATAAGAAATGATTTAATGAAGAATTGCATCATATCAGCATGATGTGCAAAGAAATATTGGACACATACTTAGACAAAGAATAGAAATATCTAAATTTATGTAATTTACGTTCACAATGAACACTCAGTAAAATGATAAAAATGACAATCTAAAAATGCATTTTTGTATATTTTCAGGTGAAATATTGGCAGTTTGGAGGTCTTTTTGAACTTTCAAACAGCTTTTAGATAGAAATATCTTGTATTTTGCTTCTTGTTCGCTTCACAGTTACGTTAAACAAATTTTCGTGAAGCACTCAACAGGGCACAAGCTAGAGTTATCTCACCACCATAATCCAGCTCCCTATACGACCACAGTGGGCAACCAGCTCGGTTAATACATCAAATAAAGTTCAAAATTCTTGAACATGTTGACTGCGATGGTTTAAACTGAAGTTCAATATTCAACTAAATTTTAAAGTCTAAAGTTGCCAGCAAATTTATAAATAGCAAACATTAACTGGGTCTATTAAATACCATTAATTTTAAAAGACTGTTGAAAAATTTCAGACGACACATCGATGTGTCGTATCGCAAGCAACGTGTGAAGTTTTGATATTCATCATAGGCAATTAATCAATTTTTTTTAGATATTTCATTGAAAAGCTCAGAACGTAAATTTAAAGACCTTTAGGTTAAAGATTTTAAAAGCCTATACCATGTATTTCGGTATCAAATTCATTGGAAATGAACTGTTTTCCTTACCTCTACGTAGGTCAAACCTGACTGTTATAAAAAATTGCACTAATTTAGGAACTGTTCATGAGGACAACATCCAACTTTTTAAACCATGTTTGTATTTGTGCAGTTCTCATTTTTCCCGCGTAGTTGTTGACAATCTGGCATTCTGGAAATTAAAAATGCTGGTATGTTTACCGAGCAGTCCACAGCATGGATTTTATTTTATTTTGAAGAGTGAGTGCAGAGGTAAAAAGAAAAAGGAAGTCAGTATTCTTCTAAAAAGTTGACACATGAACTGTGAGTTTACATATTATTTTTTGTAACGTTTGCTACAAGTTCGGAAAAAACAAAAGTGTATAAACACATATTTACGCATAGTTAAAATCACACAAAAACAGCACCTGTGACGTCTGTGTGACAGAAAACCCGACCTCCACGCTGCTCTTATCTCAGTGATGTGCGAGTATGTGAGTAAAAAAAAAATACCAGTGCACACCGGTCACAACTTACACATATCTTTAAGTAACTTTCTTCCCTAATTTATTTTCGTTTGGAAGTATCTAGTAAACATTAATTTTAATTTGAGAATGTGTATTTTCTGAACTTTCTGGCGTCGCAGATCTTATTGGAGATCATGGTTAAAAAGGCTGAATCATGCAAGTTCGTTGCAGGATTCACAGCTGTGATGCGACGCACCACAACTGCTGCATCACAAACAATAAAATAATGAACGCTCTAGTTGCGTTCACTCTGATGATTTATGTAATATACGTAGTCCTTATAAAACTGAAAATTCATATGAGTAGTATATTCTTCAGTTGTTCGGTATTCAAGATGAAGATCATACCTTACAGCGTTAGGCACACGTCTCTAAAGCTGCCATTACCAGCATGATTTTATGCATTATCCATTTATGTAGTACGTACTTGCTTTACTTTGCTCTCACCTGAAAGGCGAAGACGTAAAGGCAGTCTCAGCAGTCTCCTCATAGCTGAGAGCGGAGATGCCGGTGCGGTGGCACAGGATCTTCGAGCTCTTCAGCTGGGGCGAGATCAGGTGTTAGTGAGGGCCAAGGTGCCCAATACTTATATTAACATAGACTTTAAATCGTACCTCAGAAAATCTATTGTATTTCATGTCGCATTTGTTTGCTATTGATTTTCATCAGGCAATCCCTGTAGTTTGTGATTTACTTTCGGAAAGTAAACTCAACATGAACCGACCCTATGAAAAACTGCGCACGTAGTGCGGTGAAATCACGTCAACTTGTCCGCAAACCCGATTGGTTAACAGTAAGCGTTGTTGTTCATTTGCAACTGCAGCTAAAATGCTGCTAAAAAGTCTCACTGCAAAGCGTAACTTTTTAACAGTAAACATGACTGGAACTAAAATGCTGTTAAAAATTATCACTGCAAAGTGGAACTTTTTTGAGAACCACAATGCTTAGTTAAACAGGCGCAGAGCAGACGATTGCCACTTGACCGGTCATGCGCTCAGCGCCGCGAGCGAGACTTGAGACGATACCCTCCCTCGCAGCGCTGTCACTTGACACTTTGTGTGTGGGCTAACGAGTGTTGTTGGTTGGTGCAACCCGATGCTTCGCTGCTGTGTCTCTGTGTAGTTACTGCTGCATGCTGTGTGTGCAGGTGCTGCAACATCAGTTTGCATACTGTATGTGCAGGTGCTGCAACATCAGTTTGCATGCTGTGTGTGCGGGTGCTGCAACATCAGTTTGCATACTGTGTGTGCAGGTGCCACGACATTATACAGTGGAATGCTACAATATACAGTGCTACCCCAGTAATTTCACGCTAACTCACCAGTAACTGCATGCAGTGGATACAAATAAAGCCAATGATGGGGATGCCTATGAGCCCGACGTACAGGCCAGCGTATAGGAATGCTTGAGGAATGTTCAGAATGCCGGGCCCGATGTTCCCTTTCAGTAGGTGTACGAGCGTCTCAAAGGATCTGTGAACAAAGACGTACCCTATACAATTTCACCCTAGAATTCACAGCGAAGTTGTAAAATTGCTCAGTTGTTTTATCATTCAGTAAATACAAGTACATATTTTAAACACAGAGCGTCTGGGCTTATCATTCAGCATATAAAACTATTTTAAATTCAGAGCGTGTGATTGGGAGAAAATGAGCTCTAGTAATAAATGGTTTTCTGAAATATTTCATCTATAAACTGTATGAGCATCCAAACGCTACTCGTGGCCCTGAAGCATTTCACAGCGCTTAACTTGTGTAAACAAGTTCTCTTGTGAAATCTTTGGCAAGTGCCCAGGCTGGGTCCAATGGCCGCACAGTACGATGTTTCTAGCGCCGCCCCTCGCGCGCGTGAGCGGCGATGTGTATGTGCGCCATGGTGGAGAAAACAAGGTAGAGTTATTTCTGTTTGGGAAAATACACCTCCTCTTTCTCGGCTGGCCAATAGAATGGCTTTATTTCAAACAAGCTTTGTGACGTCACCCTTGCAACACCTCGTTAGGTCAAAACTGGTGCCAGACTTGGGGCTAGCAGTGTTGCCAGATGCATTATGGGCGCTGCTATTGGTTCGTTGCCATGACGTCAGCATTGCGGCGCGATAGATGAGAAAAAGACTTGTTGATCCTACCTACTGTGCATGTGCGCCCTGTGTGATACTTGCCTTCCGCCCCCTCCATACGGTACGCTCTCTCAGCAGATTTAAATTAAATCTATTTCTTCGCCACCTAGTTTAGTTTTTTTTGTGAGGGTGGTGCATTTTGTGTTTTAGTTATTTCCAAAGTCCCGCTGCAAATGACGTTCAGTGGAAACTGTAGTTCTTCCCATTTAGTTAAGTTTCGACTATGGGATCAAAGTTGAGGTCGAGAGAGGTACGTTTTGATGATGCGGGTTGTTCCGGCAGCTTGTCTTGCGAAGGCAAAGAATTTGAAAAAACTGAGAGTTTCGCAGCTCTTGGAAGATTTTTTATCGATCTTGACGAGGTTTTGTTATCGCCAACTCACTCGATTTAATCGTGCACAAAAGAAAGAGAAAGTAGTCAAGTAACATTTAAGATCTCAGACTGCATTGCCCTTGAAAACATTGGGAAAAATGAAGGAAGACGTGAGGAGAACGATGCACTGACTTCCTGGGTCACGATTTAGATCTGTACTGATGCATCCAACTCAGCGCTGATGCATCCAACTCAGCGCTGATGCATCAAGCTCTGCGCTGATGCGTCCAACTCAGCGCTGATGCATCCAACTCAGCGCTGATGCATCCAATTCGGCGCTGATGCGTCCAACTCAGCGCTGATGCATCAAGCTCTGCGCTGATGCGTCCAACTCAGCGCTGATGCATCCAACTCAGCGCTGATGCATCCAACTCGGCGCTGATGCGTCCAACTCAGCGCTGATGCATCAAGCTCTGCGCTGAGGCATCAAATTCTGCACTGGTGCATCAAATTCTGCACTGTTGCAATGATGTGCCCCACTACTGTACACACAAAACGACTTAGTGAGACAGCACCATCTGACGTGATAGCTCGCAGAAGTCATTATCTGATGTCTAATGAGAATGTCCGACTCATTTGAAATTTTTACCTTATCAAGGTTGCGAGGAATGACTTTGGGAATTAATGAAGATAAAAGGCTCATTTCACGCAGCTGTGACACTTCGCGCTCAGACGTCACTTGGTCACTCGCATATCTTGATTACGACGTTCTTACGTCATTACTCATATCCAATGACAGGTTGCGCGCAAGGAGAGAGTAACTTTCTCGAATGAGTTTCATTGAATTAAATTATTGGATTTTGTGAGTTATGAAGAACTTTTTTCAGCCTCGTTTGTAAGTTACTATAAGAGTAATAATCGTACGAACCATGTATCAGAAGCTAGAATATCGGAGCTTTTGAGAACTTCTCTTGCCTCAAAAAAGTATTTCAATCATAAGTAAGAACAGTTAAATTTTGTCGCAATATTCAATGCTGTCATCGATTTTAATTTTTTCAATATCGAGTCACAAAGAAATATCATAAAATCAACAACGTGTTCGGCTATGAGGTAGGTTCTTACAAGTAAATTACGGTGGCAGGAGGCATGAAGTAAAAAGGCTCTACCATGACGACATAGTTATCATGTGAAGCCCTTGTACCAGTGGTTCCAGAGTTCGATCAAACCCCAGGGGTTCGGTGAGTCGAACCCCTGGGTTCGGCATGGTACAGTTTGTGCACTAATACAATTTATGTTTATATACATGTTTTAAATTTGAAGAATAAAAAGCACATTTTATTTTTCCAACTACGGAGGGCTCGATGAATACGTGTATGGAACTTGTGGGGTTCAGTACCTCCAACAAAATTAAGAACCACTGCCGGATACCCTTCCTCTCATCATGCTGTTTTCTGTTCTTAGCTGCAGGAACAGATGGAGCTCCCATCAAGCTCCTCTACATTACATCCTGTTCTGTGAACGACATTAACGCCACAGCACAAACCCTATCCGCTATTGACTCGTAGCCTTGAGTAGAAATTTGGTGGAAACCTACGGAGGATTCGTGGTTTTTGGTAAATGAGGTACCTGATGATTCCAGATGAAAGTCGTTTACGTGTCTGGATTTGTGTCATCATTTAGGATTAAATGGATCATTCAGGAATACGTGTCATCATTCAGGATTGAATGAACATTTAGGATTACGTATCATTATCCATAGATTACGTGTCATCATTTAGGATTAAATGGATCATTCAGGAATGCGTGTCATAATTCAGGATTGAATGAACATTTAGGATTACGTGTCATTATCCATAGATTACGTGTCATCATTTAGGATTAAATTGATCATTCAGCATTACGCGTCATCATTCAAGATTGAATGATACATAAGAAACAGGTTCACACGAGTTTTGAAATTGGACTGACAGGATTTGAAACAGGCACTCACGATGTAGCGTTGTCGATGTCCCGCTTGGTGCCTTTCTTGTTCTGATTTTCTTCAAGGAAGAGGCCGGCCTGATGGGCAGAACATAAATGGTTATTTGCGTGTAACTCCCTGACGATGATGTTGCAGAGATGATCTACTTATTTGAAACGATCTGTTAAATAGTCCAGACAATTATACTGAAAGATCCTCACGCAGTCTTTTTACGTTACATTACGTTACATGGCTGATCACTTACACATCTATTGTGAGATGTCAGTTCATATTTAGTTCATATCTGTGAGAAGATGCTCTTTTGGAACGATAATGTTCGTCACAATTACGAGTATAGCTCGTGTAAATAATTTTTTTTAAGATTGTGCACAAATTATTATATATCTACGTAGTTTCAGAGATATTTCCACTAAGCATAAAAATGAATTTTCCATATTTTCCACTCAACCACTACTCATCAGAAAAAACAGATTTGCGATTTGATGGAATCCAACAAAGAAAGGACAACGAACAACAACAAAACTACATTCATGAGTAAGTGAATAACAACCTAGAAATGGGAGCCACAGTTACATTTTTATGTTTTCATTTATCCAAAAATTTATCTAGAAAGAATTTTGCGTCTATTTTGCTCTGTTAACTTGCTTACGTTCACGTCCACCGTGACGCTACCGACGGCGGCGTTACGTCCGTCGTAACTGGCCACCACCTGCGGGAAAAGGACATAGCGGATACAAAATGGGATTTACTAGAGTTACTGAGTAAATAGCAATTGAGAATACACGTTATCCATAGGGGATCAAATTTTTAAAGCTTTTCAACTTAATGTAACTCTTGTGTTGCAAAACCTTTGTTCCAAAGACTAAACATAGATATGGCTTACTCACACACGACCTGCAAGGTTCACAGTGTCTGTACACTCTGCATCATCCCTAATTAACTTGGGAAGCTCTGTACAATCTTGCCGACTGCCAAGGTTGTCATTGCAATAAGCTTTAATGGACCAGAACGTAAGTGCCTCTACAAGTACTCATCTCACCATAGTGAGTAAGGCTTCAGTCACTCGTGACACACCGTCTATCATGAGTGCTTTTGCCTTCGTTCGTAAGAGCCACCTCACTCTACAACATCTGAGAGCCACACTCGTGAGAGCCACCCACTCTACAACATCTGAGAGCCACACTCGTGAGAGCCACCCACTCTACAACATCTGAGAGCCGTACTTGTGAGAGCCATCCCACTCTACAACATCTGAGAGCCACACTCGTGAGAGCCACCCACTCTACAACATTTGAGAACCGCACTCGTGAGAGCCACCCACTCTACAACATCTGAGAGCCGTACTTGTGAGAGCCACCCATTCTACAACATCTGAGAGCCGCACTTGTGAGAGCCACCCACTCTACAACATCTGAGAGCCACACTCGGGAGGGCCACCCACTCTACAACATCTGAGAGCCGCACTCGTGAGGGCCACCCACTCTACAACATCTGAGAGCCGCACTTGTGAGAGCCACCCATTCTACAACATATGAGAGCCGTACTTGTGAGAGCCATCCCACTCTACAACATCTGAGAGCCGTACTTGTGAGAGCCACCCACTCTACAACATCTGAGAGCCACACTCGTGAGGGCCACCCACTCTACAACATCTGAGAGCCACACTCGTGAGGGCCACCCATTCTACAACATCTGAGAGCCACACTCGGGAGAGCCACCCACTTTACAACATCTGAGAGCCACAGCCGCACTCGTGAGAGCCGCTATTCTTTGCGTCCTCTGCCATGAAGCCATTGCGCGTCTCGTGAGCGTGTCTACACCTTCCTTCTTGGCAGCTCTGCGGTTGCTTTCGGATGCCGAAGACACAACAGAAATTAAAGTGTGTTAGAAACGTACCCACGCGTCTGTGTCATTCTCATGGGAGAACTGCAGACTCTCTATGCAGATACTGAACCTTAAATGAATTAATTTCTACTGGTATTGCATGATGCCAATAGTAAATATTTCCAATAAATCTCTAATGAACGAGCAAATTATTTTCTCGTATTGGTTTCAACCACAATTTACGTACAGTTTACATGAAGAAACGCTAGAGTAAAAAGAACTGATGTATTCGCAAGGGGCCTCAATATTTCAACGAAGATATGTGAAATTTTTTCATACAGTAAAAACATTACCAGGAGTATACGCGTTCATAATAAAGTGAGTGGCAACCTACCTTTTGGTGAATGCTTTTCATGCACTATGTAACGTAAAAGTTTCGTTTACTTCATAGGAACTCTATCCACCTTTAACCAGTTATGATCAAAGCTAACTCGCCCAACACTCGTCCTGTTCGTATTCCGCAGCTCCCTTCAATTGAGAGGACCTGTTCCTATCACTTAACGAGTCCTCATCTTCTTCAAGTGCCCACCCCGCAACTGTGTGCTGTTGCCAGAGGCGTAACTGTGCTACTGCTGCCAAAGGCGCAACTGTGCTGTTGCTGCCAGAGGCGCCACTGTGTTGCTGCTGCCAAAGACGCAACTGTGTAGCAGCTGTTGCCAGAGGCGCAACTGTGATGCTGCTGCCAGAGGCGCAACTGTGTAGCCGCTGGTGCCAGAGGCGCAACTGTGTTGCTGCTGCCAGAGGCGCAACAGTGTAGCAGCTGCCAGAGACGCGACTGAGTAGCCGCTGGTGCCAGATGCGCAACTGTGTTGCTGATGACGGGCGCAACAGTGTAGCAGCTGCCAGAGACGCAACTGTGTAGCTGTTGTTGCCATGCAGAGGCGCAACTACAACTCCACTTTGGTCACCCATTGTAGGTGAGACAAATTGGTTAAAAATAGGTACCTATAAATAGATAAATAGCACGGGCATTTGATTTATCATATTTTAACGATGATTCATTCTATACTCACTTGATTTGAAGTATCGTAATGTTGGAAAACATAATGAACTCAGGCATCAATGTACCCATTTAATTGCATCAGCATAGCCATATACAGAGGGAGATTTGCCCAATTCAACTAGCATCAATTGATTTGAATCCATTTCTACGGGCGAAAAATCTCTTAAAAGGGCTTAAATTCCCTGAAATTACATTTATACAAGAGCATAAGGTTGCTTTATTTTCGCTGACATGTTTTCAAGGAAGTGTTGTCCAGCCAGTGTTACGTATTGAACCAGGTCATCGGTCCAGGTGGCATATTTATTAACCTTTCAATCACCAAAAGTCTACGACATGTTTTGACTTCAGCTTATAATATGATCATTGAACGGTTACATTTCCGGAAGCCTTGATGAAACTCTTTATATTTCGTTGGTATTCTATGTATGCACGTGTATCGAAGAACTCCTTATAAAACTCAAGAATTCGAATCACCGAGAAGACCGTTCGAGTTGAAGTAGAGATGAACTATGATGACCATTTGTCGCTTCCTAGTGAGAAGAAAATATAGGAGCATATCATAGGGCATTTATTTTGTATCTATGTTAAGTAAAGAAGTGATACGTATACTTATCGCACCATTTACGCAGTAAAAATATTCAGGAATTACACATCGTAGGACTTGTCACTCTTACGCCAGCTCCAGAAACTCGATGTCCTGTTTTCAGCAACATTGCCCTCATTCTAGTCCCTGAGCAGGATAATTATTTCTTGAAGTCAAGTAGTACTGCAGCTCACATCGCAGTCACGCAAGGCCGACGGTTGTGCGATTATTTTAACTTGCTATTCTAAATATGCCGCAGCTGAAATTGACTCAGCACTGTTAGTGTTGGTGTGCAACATGAGTATTATGAGGCAGAGTCAAAGGCATTATGTTCATTCTAGCGCAGTTTTCTTGCTTCTATCAATTTTTCAAATTCTATACTTCTGTCTGTCTGTGAGAAGTGACGTTTCGATGTAACTAACATCATGTTGAAAAAAATAGAATTTTGAAGAATGACAGTGTTTCAGGAAAATGATGGGCGATTATTTTCGTATTTTACCTCGTGAAAAAAAAGAACAATTTCGAATGATGGAAGGGCTGAAAAATTAACAGTAACGATGAATTTCATTCGTTGCAATGACAATTAATAATGCATATTTGAAGGACATAGCCTAGTTTAACACACAGTTGAGCGACTGTCAAACTGCATTGGCCTCATTTTAAGGATAACTCGGCACTCGACCTCGTATACGCTCAGTAATTTGAACCAGCTTGAAGATTGCTCTACATCAGGTTTATGAGCCTGAATGTACTCTGTACTGACAAGTCCAGTTGTAAGTTGCAACGCGTGGCCTTGTGATGCGATATTAAAGCTGCAGAGACAATATTCTTTATTGAAGCTGCTGAGAAAATATGCTTGAAGAACGCATCTGGCAAGGATCCTGAATTAACAGGTCGTCGATGTTGCGCATAACTCCCAGAAAACTATACTAGATCACATGGGACAGTAACTTTAAAACCTCATTTTTGCTCCTAAATACGTGTACAATTCACTCTTTATAATGGTCGGTAACTCATTTGGGAGAATAACTTTAAAAGTTTTGCTTTTAGACCTAAAAACTACTCACTTCTTACTGACGTGCTGTGAATTATATTTTCAGGGGGAAGCTCAACCGTCCTATTTCATCACCATTTTGTTGAATTTGTTAAACTGCAGCGCAATGACAGGTATTGCGCCAGTGCTCATGACGCCATGTTAAATTGAGGGGCGACTGACGCTGTGACGCCATTTCTCTCTGCGTGATTTGGATTTTGTACTTGCTCATTTTTTTAAAGTAATAAAAGATGCGCAAAAAAGATAGTTGTCACTTAAATTTATACGCGTTAATGCTTTTAAACTTCATCAAAATGAAGACAGTTTACGGTACATTAAGTGCAATTTACTGGTTGGGAAAAATATAAAAGAACATGAAATACTGAAATACGTGAGATTTCCATCATTTTTCCTTCAGGTCACATTTGCATAAAAATGCAACTGAAACCTTAAGCTACAAACGAAAAATAATTGACGCCGGTTTGCGCAAAGTTTGAAACACGCGAGTATGTGCTTTGTTGTATTTTGCTTTCTGACTGAGGCAATTCATGATTCTTTTAAGTCTTTTGTACTTGAGTTGTCATCCGTCATCTGACTAAAAATTACCTTGCAAGCACGTCATCATTAAACAATTGATTCAGCTATCAAACTTGAGGTCGCAGTTCAGCAAGAAAAATGTTAAAAAAACATTCGTGGTGCTGAGTGATTTTAAAGTGTAATGTTGAGGCGAATGGAGTAGCAAGGAGAAAAGTGTTGATGAACATAGCTGATGTTCAAATGTCGGCAAGTTGTGATTGTTTAGTTTTTACAGGAGCGAGCGACCGCCAGCAATACTGAAGTCCTACCATTCCTTGCTAGGTCATGCCAGATTTCAATCCTTTTTTCAGAAACCTTAAAAATCTTGACTTCTATTTTGAAATATTTTTTCGTAATGCCATCACATGATGCATGCCGACGGTAAATAAATTTGGTTCGTGGTTCGGAGTTTTTCGTGGCGTTATCGTTGACGAACGTTCTGGTTTTACAGAACTTCGTCGCAGTCATGCAGTAGATAGTCATTCAGTCACACGTACGACGCAGCCAAGTGCACTTGAAAAAAATGACAATTCAAGTACGGGACTCCAAACAAAGAAGGATGACACAAGATTAGGCTATGAGGCTGTTATTTTCCATTACGCTTAAAAAAGTGGTCTGCTAATGTTCAGTAATGTCAGAGGACATTTCCCAATGGAATCAAAGGTAGAATGCGAACATGTATTATCAGCAGAGTGGACAGGCATGTACATAAATATGATAAAGCTGATAACGGAGAGATACGAAGCTATACATGAAAGGTATGGCCGAATCTGGACCGAAAAATAATTTATTACAAAAGCGGAACAGAACAGAGCTTCGTGGGCTTTTAAGACATTTATTTTGTCTATTGTTTGTTCAAAATGAAGTTGCTCGATTCATATTAACACTTACAAGAAGTGAAGGACAGCGAAATTAAATTGTACAAGGACTCAGACATGGCGCGCCGACACGGGCGTGGAGGCACTGGGTTCAATTTCACTCTCAAAATGAATTATCATTTTTGTCTTTACGTGGATGAATTTTTTACGGATTTTTTTTTCATCCCTACGCAAAATTTATTAATGCTAGTGAACACCTAAATGGGAAATAACGACTTATTTTTACAGTTTTGCAACATATGGAGTGCTACATATTTTCCAGCTTGTGTATACCGTTTTTTATGATTTAGACTGACCAGAACACGTCCGTTTGAAAGTAGGAATAATGACCAGCAAAACCCGTGAATGAATTTGAAACACGGCCGAAGCTTCCTCTCGACATAAAATACAATGAAAAAGAATATAACTTACCTTCAGCGTGCCTATGTAGTTATATGTACACGTACAGTAATGACCCATTTCTCCATCACCTTGAATCAGGTTTTCAAAACACAAAAATCCGTTTGCCTTTTTGAGTCGTGATCTACCAAGAGTAATTATGGGTGTAAGGTGTCTGTAATAGGTTGATTTGCTCTATCCAACCCACCTGTTTCTTGTTGTTTCGATCCAACACACCTGTTTCTTGTTGTTCTCCTTGCCATCTTCCCCCATGTTGCGTGTTGAGGCGTGGCCGCCTCCGTGGTCAAAATCAACGCACTTGAATTTGGGCTTCAAATATCAGACGATTTTCAGAGCAGCCTCTCAAATTTCAGCCGATCCTCATCTGATACGAGAACTCCCAGAGATGTGATACGCCTGCCGTAGTGACTTCTGATAGGCTACTCTTCTGCCCTCACACGCCGCACAGTTACTCAAGCTACTGCTTTTTTAATCTACCGCTTTATTAATCTACCGCTTTTTTAGTCTGCCGATTTTTTAATCCCACCGCTTTTTCAATCTACCGATTTTTTAGTCTGCCGATTTTTTAATCTACCACTTTTTTAGTCTGTCGATTTTTTAGTCTGCCGATTTTTTAATCTACCACTTTTTTAGTCTGTCGATTTTTTAATTACACCGCTTTTTTTAATCTACGGTTTTTTAAATTTTTAAGAGGTTATGATTGAAGTGCTGCGAGTGGGGGCAGATTTGCTCTTGTTGCTTCTGCGAAATGTTGCTCGAGGAGACTACGTTCGGGAATGACCGCACTTCTCGCTCTGCCAACACTGGGAAAGAGTAGCCTACGACCCTACGGGACGCCTCTGAAAAAAATGATAGGAGTTTTTTTAACAAAGAAACACATGAGAATGTATGAAGAGATTTCATGATTGTTTTCTTCAGGTCATCCTTTGCCGCCTCTCGTGGTCTTTCTCTCGAAGATAGACAGGATGCAGCCGTTGGAAGGAGGTACTTATGGTTGCACCGGTTTCACCATAGGAGGTACCTACAGGTTCCTATAGGTGCCTCATATATAGGCACTTCATATAATATATTTACGATTAATACTAACCAATACACTTACAAGGAGTCGATTTATTCTAAGACAAAATCCCTCCTCGCATAAATTCTTCAATCGCTTTTAATTTTTCGTGAACATAGGACAACCTTCGTGGAGCTCCACGCCTCAGAAAAAGAGCTATGTATGTTTTTAAATTTTCAGAGGTCAACACATGTGACTTCGCAAATTGCGATACATATCCTAACAACCGAAAACAATTTTCACTTTTTTTATCAATGAACAAGGAAGAATATTGATGTGGAAAGGCTCTATATTGCAGCCGGGAGTGAATCTTTAGATTGTTATTATTGCACACTGCAGCCGTTATTATTGTTATTATTGCCTATTTACAGTTATTATTGCATTTACTATATTGCAGCCGGGAGTGTATTTTTAGATTGTTTACCCGCTTATTCCCACTCCGAAATGTGGTTTGGAGAAATGCAGATTTTGGGGTTTGTCTTCGTTCATAATTTTTTTGCCGAGTATTGAGGTTTTTAGATGTAGAGAAGATGATGCAGCCAACAGTGTGTAAACGCATTTTTACTCATCATTTTTGTATGTCACGGTTAGTATGAGAAGAATTTCAAAGCGAAAGATCAAAATTGCATTCAGATTTCAAACTCATTTTGAGCTTGAGAGTGTGTTTTGTAGAACGAAAATAACCTTTATTCAACCTTTATGAGAGCAAACGGTTCATTTACTTGTATGGGTCGCATAGATAACCGTAGAAGACGCTGAATGTGCTGTAGAATAACATTCTTTAACAGGCACTCTTTGTTTATTACTCAATACAGAATGCTCTACTTGTGTCTGAAGAAAAATGAACAAAAAACAAATCGAAGTATGTAGCGGTATAAAATGTGAGCCAACACGTTGGCTTTCAACTTTTTTTGAATGCAAGATGTTGATTTCGACTCAATTAGTACATTTCGGGGGGAAATATTTCTGCGGATTTCTTATGTAAATTGGGCGGGTGTTGGCCAGTCAAAAGTCGGCCAGGAATTTGACGCGAGTGTTTGCACAAGTGGCACAAAATATGCACCTGTGACCACAGATGTGACTCTCCAGCACAACGTCACGCGTACAGAGGGAGCTGTCAGGGTGCATCTATATCAGAACAATAAAAGTAAAATAATATGTAACACGAAAATATATTAGAAAATAATATGTAACATATATAACACATAAAATACAACAAACTAATATTTAAAAAATAACATATGAAAAAGTAATTTATAACAAAATGATACGTAACACACCAACATATTATAAAATAATATATGAAATAATATAGATAGCATTTGCTGGAAACAATTAAATGGTTGTAATTTGTGAGGGATTAGCAAACAAATAATGTTACACTGGTAAGAAATTTGAGCGATTCAGAAATTGACAAGTGCTGAAAATACTAAAATGCCAAGACGAACTTTAATGCGTTTCTGCATTGTGGTCTTCCGTATGGATGTAAGATCTGAAAAACTTTGACCATACATCATTTTAAATTTCATATCGAACACACCGCAAACAATTTCAAATTGCCAGCAATTTTGGCTTTCATTTTTCTATCGGTCACTGGTCGAAGATTTTAGATGATCCGTGATTACAACGCAGGCATCACGCTCGAGTACACCTATTCAATGTGACTATCTTCTATTTAACGCGAGGCGATATTGGTAGCTTCAAAAATTTTACACTCTGATGTCCAATACAATGGAACGCTATGCTGCTCCGTTGTTATGTACTCTGATAAAATTCCTGTGTGTGTGAGAGCAACATCGCGTGAACTCGAATCTCCTGCTTCTGGCTGCGAGTCAAGCTCGATTATCATACACCCTCCCGTCACCACTGCCCGCGGTCTACTGACCTGGCGATCGCGAGGGCTCACCATGATACACACACTATTGATGCCCCCTCGATATGGTTGTGAATGCCATCATTCAGATAGTCTGGAAACACCAACAGCTCTGACCTGATAGTGCTCAGGGCTACTCAGGAAATGACTTCCCAATCACTTTTGCGACAGACTCTTGAACGACGTCAATCGCTAATACAATGACCTCAAATAGAGAAACCATGCAGCGACGTGACCGACATGGTGATCGACCGTTCTCAGTAAGTAGGCTGGTTGAATGCCAGCGATCGTTGCAGATACGTCAAGTGAGCTTTGGCAGCTGCTGCATGCCTAGCGTAGCTGGAATCACGGCATGTGTGAACTGCATGCTTCAAAGAAACGTAGTCTTAGTGAGAGATGTGTTTTTTTAGAATGCAACTTTTGTGTAATTTGGATTCCTTAATTTACCTAAGCTCGTTTTTTGAATGTGCGTGGCGTGTTGTTTAAAAAAACACGAGCGATTCTTCCAGTCGTATTCACGTGAAATGATTAGTGATTTATGAACTAATGATCATTCAGATTAAAGATATGTGATCATGTCTATTAACATTAAAAAACAGCAGTTTTAACACTACACTCTGTTGATAAATATGTGCCGTAGAAAAACTGAGCAGATTTCCAAACCAAGTACATACAAAACACGAACAAAGCTCATGACTTGAATCACACGTCACTCGATAGAAATTATTGAATTCATAATCCGAAATAAAGGTCACGCGTATCAAGGCTACACAATTAAGAGGCATGGTGACGAGGGTACTTGACACGTTACTCGCTTATTGGGCCATATTTGTACCAATAGGTTAATTGCTCATTCGCGTACCGGTATAAATGAAGGGCATTTCTTCTGTTTTACGATCCTTTTTAAAAATAACTGTTATTATGCGAGATGAAATGTCATCGTGCCATTGCATTTTCATATTTCTAAGGAAGGATAAAAATGTATTCGAGCAGTAAAATCGATTTCACAATAATTCTGCTTCTTACAACCAATCCAAACCAACCGTTAACTACCGCAGAAACGCAGGGAACGTATTAAATTCCTGTGGTGCATTGTTTCAAATGTTCCCTTTTTGCAGCTACATCCACACCTCTCGTATTGACCTGCAGTTCGGAGCTTGTTTAGTCAAGGCTCGCGAAAAAGGATTTAAAGTATATTTCCTGAATAATCCATAACTCCGTCTAATGGCAGTAAATGCAGTTTTTAAGCTTTTCTCATAAAATTTTCTCCAGTTCGGGTTTTCTAGTTCTTGTCCAAGTTCGGTTTTCAAGCATTTCTCTAGTTCAGATTCTCATAAAAAAGCTTTAGAATCTCACATTCAGTTGTGACTGAAGTGTGTGAGGGTTGGATGTGATCATTTTCGAGGTAAATTTTTTTTCGAAATTAAAAAAAATCCCAGGTCGGAAATGGCCTTAATACAACATAATTCGTGTTCCATTCCTCCCCAAAATTCCTTCTTCGAAGTTCACTGCCACTCCACTTCCTCATTCTTGCGTCGGTGACACCCTGACGCCAGCACCCTGCAGTTGAACGACGGTGGTTGTGGTGACGGTAATGTGAGGACAAAAATCGCTGACGTTAATGGGTTTAAATCAAATGTTTGCGTGTTGTGCTTCGAACATAGATTTACTGGCACTGGTATTACTCGAAACTAGAATTACTGGCACTGGTATTACTCAAAACTAGAATTACTGGCACTGGTATTACTCGAATCTAGAATTACTGGCACTGGTATTACTCAAAACTAGAATGACAGGCGCTGGTATTACTCGAAAAAAAGAATTGCAAGTGCATGTGTGCTTAAAGATGCTGAAAATTTCAAGATGAATCCCGTATACAATTGGGATAACTAGAAAAAAATTGTTTCATTGTGATGCTAAAACTTCACGCTCGATAAACTTATGCTTGAAGTTGATGTTAACAAGCTCTCTTATTTCGGGCATACAGCCAAATTGAATTTGATGCAGAAAACTCACATCAATGTGTGCGTCGGAATGGAGGTCACTTGTGTAGAGGACATTATTTTCGAAAAAAATTCATTTCGATTATTGTACGCTAAATAGCTATTCATGTTAATCATTTATACACCGAATACATTTTTAAACCTTATTTTTCATTGTTTTAAGAACCTTGAAAATTTTTAGTTTCACTGACGCACCCTGAACAAACCCAGTCTAACTTTTTCGCCACCTGCAAGCATGTTTTTCGCTGCCTAAGCGATTTTAGCGATTAAATTGCTTAGGCGGCGAAAAACATGCATGCAGGAGGTGAAAAAGTTAAACTGGGAAGCTGAGGGAATGTAGCGCGAACAGGCGAGGCACCAAGGCACCAATATGTTCGCCATAGATTTTGTGCAGCCATAATATGTGTGTTTTCAACAGACTAGAACATATTAATCAGGCATCAAGTGTCCACATATGTTGCTCACAGATGTTATGGAGCCACAACTTTTTCGTTTGCAAAACCAGAATAAATGAATTAACTCTGACATGTTCTGTCCTCAATTCATGTGCAGTGTACATCAAAATATGTCGTGGCCATGAAAAGTTTGGAGACTTTTAGTTTGTTTATATTAAGAGATGTCAATGTATTGCATTGGTGATATTAAAGTGCAGCGAGAATTTAGCCCAGTATATTTTCCTATCTTTGTTTTGCTATCCATTATATACGCTCTGTTGTAAGAGCTTTCTAGAATGAAGAGAGAGAAGAGTTAACTCGTTCATAAACATACGCAGTAATAAAGGCATCTTTTAAATTTTCTATGGGAAGTTTTAAAGAAAGTTGAATGTCACTATAATTTGTACCTTAAAAATCGTGTTGAGTAAAAACCTTACATCGGTTTTCACTAGATTTATACGCTATAGTGTGTTAGTTTACCAGTATAGGAAGAAATCCAAAAAATGTAGAGCTTCGCATAGACGAGTAATGTTAAGTATAAATATATAATCTGTTAACAGATCAATCAACCAATTTTATCTTTTAGCTAAAATTTCTAAACTATCTTGATTTCTTTTAAATTACATTCAAATAAATAATAAATATGCTGAAGTTCTCCAGAGTAAAGCAGTGTGGTGTACAGGAATGGGAAAAAAGAGACGCAGGGGAGAACGAGACGTGGAAAATTCAATCCTCCCCTCAAATTTAGGATCTCTAATTTCTCAACAGGAGAATAAAATCAAGCTTTTTCAGTGGAATTTATTTATGCTACTGGCATTCATTTCGGTCTATGTCTGGGCCTTAACACGTTTAGAGCGGCGAGTTTAAGCTGAAGTTCAATATTCAATTCAACCAAATTAAAGATCATTTTAGAGATCAATTTTGAAAATCACGAACATTAAATAGATCGCACCTTCATTTAGTTATCATTAAGCATTCATCGAAAATGAGTTAGTGACTGCTGGTCGGTCAGCAGCATTACGAAAATCCTCTCAGTGACCACCGGTGGGTCACGTCGCACTTAAAGTGTTAACAATATTCTTACTTCCCCGTACGTCATCGCTTAATTTTCTCGGTCAATTAACAACGCCCGGAGCCGGAAGACACTTGCAGACTGGACAAGAATTCGTGCATGACCCTGATGTGTAGAGCTGAGTTATGGTAGCTCCTACAGGCAAGGCAGCAGGCATGTACATGTCGCTCATTGGGAAGAACAACAGCATTACTCAAAATTTTGGAGAATTGACTTATCCACAGGCTTAAATTTGCTTTAATTTGTTGTTACGGCTGCTGTGAGACATATGTATGTGGGACACACGTCTCGTTTTTGTCCGTGAGTGTTAAAGCCTTTCATTTCTCCTTGAACTCTTGGAGAGGTTAATTTGTCACTAAACTCTTGGAGAGATTCGTTTCTCTTTAAACTCTTGGAGAGATTCATATCTCCATAAACTCTTTGAGAGATTCATATCTCCCTAAATCCTTGGAAAGATTCGTTTCTCTCTAAACTCTTGGAGAGATTCATATCTCCATAAACTTTTGGAGAGATTCATTTCTCCTTAAACTCTTGTGAGAAATTCATTTCTCCCTAAGCTCTTGGAGAGATTAATTTCTCCCTAAACTCTTGGAGAGATTCATTTCTCCCTAAGCTCTTGGAGAGATTCATTTCTCCCTAAACTCTTGGAGAGATTCATTCCTCCCTAAACTCTTGGAGAGATTCATTCCTCCCTAAACTCTTGGAGAGATTCATTCCTCCCTAAACTCTTGGAGAGATTCATTTCTCCCTAAGCTCTTGGAGAGATTCATTCCTCCCTAAAATCTTGGAGAGATGGAGGTAGTTCGGGGACCTTCACCTCCAGCTGTAACTAGCCAGCCGCATCCGAGATCTAAAATTCTGCCATTGCATGGAATCCCTTCATTGATGAAATATTAAGTCAATGGCGTACATATTCTTGAGATATGATTGTATGTCATTGCTTCTTTGAAGTCTCTCATTGTTGTTTCCCAGCCAATAAAATTAAAACTGAAGAATTAAAAACAATCGATTAAGTAGAGTTTGTTGATGAGTGAACGCCACATGAGTGACGCCACACTTTTGATAAACATTCATTATACGTGTGGGCCGTCGTATTTTACATTTGGCGTCTCTTGCTCTGTTGGGTCAGAATTTTCAACGAGAGTAATCCTTACGCTATGAAGAAAACCTTCGATTTCTCTAGGTCTTCCGATTTTTTACAATTCCTCCTCGGTTACTGGCCTACTAGGTTTAACTGTATAAATAAACCTTGATTCATTTCAACTGATTGACCTTCTGGCCACATAATTTTAAATATTATTACAATTGATTGGCTTTTTGGATGTCATTCTTTATACTATTCTAATTGATTGACTTTCTGAACATCATTCATAATATGTGTAATTCAAATTGGTCGGCGTTCTGAGTGAATTCAGAAAAGAATGAACTTAGTCAAACTATTCGGTGACTTTCAGGGAGGTATTCCAGAATGCGTTAGTCTCTTGGTCAAGATCCGAGTTATATCAATCTGTGCGCCTACAGGACGTAATTAATTAAGGAGCTTCAAATAAAATATTATTTGTAGGGTCTCCTTGCATGGGATCAGAAATGATCTTTAACTGAAAAAGATAGTCCTTCGAAAATTTGGCTCAAATTTTTCCCAGTCATGAAGTAAGTCTTACTCGATCACTATCTCCTGAGATCTTTTCCAGATAAGCCCCGCCACTTATGCAATGCATAAGTTTGCATACTTTTAACTTTCGTAATAACGCACATATCGACTTCAAATTACTCTCAAACGAAAGATTAAAAAACATTCTTTCGTTTGAGAGTAATTTGGGGTCGATAGGTGCATTATTTTGAAAGTTACAAGTGGGTGAACTTATGTGTTGCATTTAAGGCAGGGCTTATCTGGAAAAAATCCTTCTCCTGGATTGAAAAGTTTATAATTTATAGAAAATCTGGAAAAACGAATTTTTCGAGCTCTAATATAAACCTAATCTGAAACTTCTCAAAGTACGCATGGGTGAGGAAAATCTCACACTCTCTCCTCTGGTAACAAAAATCTGAAATGCGGATTGATGGCAAATGTTTTCATCATTAATTTAATGACTTCATGCAATAGGTGAGAAAAATACATTGGTAAATATTATTTTCAACGTGGTAGATCAGTCGGCGAGAGTAAGCGTCAACCTGATTGAGTGCAGACGTGTGCTTTTAGTATTTGCTAACTTGATGCATTAGTAATATCATTTCAAAAATCAAATTGATTAATTTCATGTTCGTAAAAGTAAAAGCATATATTTTAAATCGATAAATTATATTCAATTCAATCAAAGAGGCTGGTGTTAGCATAATTCTTAGCTATGCAATTTTTGCTTTAAAAAGTAAGCCATCAGGGGCATTTCTCTAGTGGCCAGGCGGAGTAATACCTTGGCCAATTGGAAGTACGTCACAAGTACGTTCGCGACTCATCGTGAGTTTAAGCCATTAAATGCTAACTTTGGAGGCATACGTAAACATTTGATAAGACAACAAATATAGGTAAAAACCTTGAAAAGACATAATTTTTAGTATTTAGTTACCACGTAATGCTAATACTTATCATATTGCTCTATAAAGCTTTTATGAACCAGAACAATCGTGGGATCAGTTATGAATACTTCGTTGCATTAGGTTTCATCCATTCTTTTCTGTATTAAGTGATTTTTTTCGAGTCTCATTGTAGTTACATTACAAAACACTTCTGTGAGTTAGTATTATTTTGAATACATGACGCCATTAACCGTACTTTTTAATCGCATGTTTTCTTGTGAGTCACGCACAAGTGGTAAAATTTAGTACGCTGATTGTGCAAAGTAAAATGACTTGATACGTATGAATGGCTTTTTTATGACAGTTTTTAAGGTATTTTACCGCTAAATACAGCGTTAATTGAGAGGCATCTTGTCACGCAGTACAGCGGCTAGTCCGTGGGGCTAGTTCAGAGAGGCAAAAACTTTTCTTCCAGAACAGTTCATTTAAGGACGCAGGGTGGGGGAGCTTCTGCATAGACTCTGGAGGCATCATCTTGATCCCCTGCGCCAATAGGTTTGAGTTTATAAAATTACGGTAAAACTATGTGCAATATTGCTTTTGTTCTGCAGCTTCTGCTAATGCTGCTATATGAGACGTGTTGTATAAGCTATTGAGTGATAAATGAAGGTGAAATGTTGAGTCGCTTCTGACTAGAACATTACATCATTAACATAATTCAAACGCATGTGATTTTTTCTGTTTGGATTCTCACTCAAATGAATTTTTTTCGTATTTCTCATTTGAGTGCTTGAATAATTTATATTTAACTGATGCTTTTTTGCAAGACTGACAATGATTCTTGCGCAGTCACTTTTGTGCAAATGCAGCAAGTTAGACTGGATAGTTAACAACCGTGGATTAAACTAAAGTTGAATGTTCAACTCAAATTTAAAATCAATTGTAAATTGCAATTTTGAAAGTAGCTAACATTAACTGGATTGTGCCTTTATTTAGCTTTGATTAAGTGTTTATGACAATTGATTTTGTGACTCTTGGTCAGTCGAGCAGCATTATGATAAGTTCCTCCGTGTACCACCGGTGGCTCACATGGCGGTTGACATGTTATTGTCTGTCGCGTTCAGGCCGAGTGCCTCAGCTTACATGCCTTCACAAAGCATTTCATCTTTGTGTTCTACGTTTGCGACATTTGCCAGGATATTAAATGAAGTTTTATGGAAGTTTTTATGAATATCAATATTTCATTTTCCAATAAGCCTATTTGAAGTTAATTCATTTCATTAAAAAGTGAAATTTATTCCAAATAATTCCTGTGGTATAAACTAGTATTTCCTTGAACTCATTTTATACTTGAATTATTTTCTCTGAAAAATGTTTTGTGATTCTTCCTTCCCTCTTGAGTATTACACTACATCAGTTAGATTAATAATTCTTCTTTAATGCTTTCAACCTGAAAAGCTAGATGTACTTTTAATATTGCAATTTTGTTGCTTTTAGTGCCAATCAGTTGTAAAGAACAGCATAATTTTGTTATAGGCTTTGAGTACACTTCAATATTGTGTCTCATTGTGAAGCAAGAGTTCAATGTAGAGGTGTTCCTTGAACACACTCATTAAGTGAACTTTTTGAGTTAATTTTCTTTCTAAAATGGGCTTACAAATATTATCACAGAAAGCTTACAGGAACTCAAAGTGTATTGATTTTTTCATGTTGGTGTTCATCTCAGTTATTACTTTATGACTTTTTCTGTTCCCAAAGATTTATAATTTATCATAGTTTTATGAAATCTGTAAGAATGCATAAAAAAATTGACCATGCAGCCAATAACAACTGTTGCTAACCAACCTAATGTTCACCTACTTCCTTTAAATAGCCACTTAGTGCCAACATATTTTCACCAACTGGCGACAAATTTCAAAAATTGGCAGCAGACGTTCACATGCTGTGTACTAATGTTCACTTAGTGCCAACAAATGTTCACTCAGTACAAATGGATGTTTATCAACTGGCAACAAATGTTCATCCACTTCTAATGGATGTTTACCAACTGGCAACAATTGTTCCCTCAGTACAAACAAATGTTCACCCACTTCTAATGGATATTCACTTACTGCCAACAAATGTTCATCCACTTCTAATGGATGTTAATCAACTGGCAACTATAATGATCTCTCGTGCGTGAGTATGATTTAGTATCATTTTATATTACAGCAAACTCAAATTGCAT